>JANHGN010012195.1:8100-57439 GCA_024605025.1 Megaceryle maxima | reverse complement strand
CATCCAAAATTAACACCCCATTTGCTGCAACATATCTTCATCCATAACAAAGAAGAGGTGATGTGGGTTGTTTTTTTTTTGTTTGTTTGGTTGGTTTTTTGTTTGTTTTGGTTTAATTTGTTTTTTTGGTGCTTTTTTTGTGTGTGCGTGTGGTTTTTTTTGTTGTTGTTGTTTTGGTTGGTTGGTTTGTTTGTTTTTCCTTGGGATATAGGTGTATTTAACTGTTCTTTCCTTGCTTATGCTACTGAGATGTGATAGCAAATGTGTCTAGTTTCACTGTTTCCTCTTCTGGTCTTACCTGCAGCAGTTCAAAATTTTAAAGCTGTCTTTAAAGGGTTTTACTTTCTTAATGCAGAATGCTAAGGATTTTGTGCAGGGAGCAAACTTTTAATTAGTTCAAGTGCTTTACAATAGACTGTTTCTAAAATGCTGTTCACATTCATTGAAGTTCTTACCTAGATTGCCATTCTCTAATCTAGCCCTTTGATTTCACTTGAATTATGGATAGTGAATAAACAGAAATATGTGTAGTTACTTTAGTCTAACCAGTGGGAGTAAAATAACTACAAAGGAGGAAGATCCCTCAGCTACATATAGCAACCATGCAGGTCTGTGCCCAGTGCTAGGACGTAGCTGTCTCCTGGTGTTTGCTGGTGCTAGCACTTGTAGCTGTAAGTGCTTTGCAAACAACGTTGAGGCTTGAAGAATATCAAGCATCAAGGCAGAGGATGAGGTGGGACGTAGGGACCATGGGGAGGCAGTTGAGGGACAGTAGTGGAGAATATTTTTAGCCAAGTGTCCTTGACTCGTGACACTGGTGACAGTCTCATTCTGAAAGGGACTTAATGTGGACAGGAAAGGGGGGTGTGTGTGTGAGCTCAAGGAGATGACACAAATCTGGCATGCTGGGCACGTACAGGTTGCTGCGAGTTTTAATTCTGACATGACTAACACTTCACCTACCAGGCTTTGTTTTGGAACCTTACAGATTCAAGACCAGTAAACGTGTTTCTGCCAAAGACTTACTGCAATTCTCAAATCCCATGAGGTAACTCCTTCCTATTAACTTTATCTTTGAATTCCTAAGAAAATGATTAATTTGGAGTACCTGGAAAGTCTGCTTGTGGAAGATCAGAGCATAGAAGTTAATGATCAATTGCTTCTCATTAGAGGGTAATTCTGAAGATTTTTTTTTTTTTTTTTTTCCCTGACTGAAGGCCATTTAAAGACCTACAGCTCTAAAAACAGCTCTATTGCAGACCAAGGAAAAACATCAAAGCAGTGGGAGAAAAGTTTGTGCAACCCCAGTGGCACAATGGAGGTTTCCCCTGGAGTGGAGTGCAGTGCAGGGACCCTCAGCCCCAGGGTCTGTGGCAGGGCACAAAATGAAGGTGGCAAAGGAGCACTGCAGTGAAAGGAGTATGTTGTTATGAAAGTCAGCCAGAGAAGATCCTTGGAGGGTGCTTGCAACTGTTTTGATTTTAAGACTTGAAAAGTAAAAGGACCCTGCAGATCATTCCTGTGTATGCTTTCCAGGCTCCGCTCCACAGCAGATCTCTCTGTAGTATTTGGGTGGTGAATACAGCACCTAACTCTCCTCGTTTGTGTGAAGGCAGTCCTTTATGTAGCCCTCTGTTAGGCAGAACTGTGTTTTGCTATTGCCATAAACATATGATGTGTGTAATGGGCATATTCGAAGTGAAAGACTATTCCAGTGTTTAAAAGAAAAATCAAAAATCACTTGAATAACTCTGAACTGAACAGACTTATGTTCTATATTGTGGTAGGCAAAAATTATATATACAATTAATAGCCATTTGGAAAAATAATTTGGGTTCTTCTTCAGGGCCTACTTCTTCCCGGAAGCCAGTTTAGGCAATTCTTTTATGAAACATAGATGATATTGCATCAACATTCAAGATTAATTTACAATTTAAGTTTCATTAATAAACCCAACTAAAACCCAAGCAATCCCAAACACGAAGAAATACAGAAACCTTGCCTGAGCCTACTCAAATTCCCCTTTTATTCATACTCTTATGCCATTTTTTGTTTAGGCCTTTAATCAAAGGTAAGTTGTGGCAAAACCTCAGAGATAACTAGTCTCTAAGAAACAGCAGATGAGATTTCTTTGGAGTAAGCCTGTCTGGACTGTAACTGGTGTAATGGTAACCAAGACAGGGCACACTTACCTTGGATCAAAGATGTTCTGCCCTAGTTGTTCAGGGCAGCTGAGGCTTTCCTAGCTTACACCATTTCATATGGCCATGGTTTCCTTTCCTGTGTCACCTTTGAAGCTAGGAGTGAGGTAAAAGTTTTCCAATTAAGCTCTGAGTTAACAGACATCTGAGGTAACTTGCTGAGGATTTACCCTGTTTCTGGTCTCAAGTATCAGAACAATTATAGCCTCTTTAACCAAGAATAGTTTAACCTCTTCAACTTGGATCAGGATTGTCTAGCAAATCTCGCTGCATAGATCTCAGATGATGCTCGCTCCTCCAGATGTTATCAACTGCTGACACTGCAGAAAGGACCATGTTCAGGTGCTTCAGCCCCAGCAGTTCACAACTGGAAAATCCTGGTGGAATTTGCTGCCTTTAAAAAAAAAAAAAAAATGGGGGGGGAAGTGACACAAAACCGCCTTCATCAGGGGTTTTAACTAATACATTGAGTTGTGAATTAGAGCAAGTAAGATGCAGGCTGTGAAGGTGTTCCAGATATGAAGTGGTTCCAGCTATGAAGCAGTGATCCCTAGCAGAAAGCTGGGATGGACAAGAGGGGGCAGTAAAGTTTTAGGTTGCCACAGCTGAACCTGCTGGAGGATGTTTATCCATCAGAGCCCTGGCTCCACAGAATGCTATGGAGAGGGTTAGATGTAACTAGTTTTCTGCTGGTGCTTAAGCCCACTCTCAATGAGTGAACAGGGAACTTTGTGGAGTTATGAGGCCACAAATACATTCATCCATTCTTGCTTATCTGTTCCCCATCTTAGAGAGAGAAGATCAAAACAGAAGGCTTTGGTTACAGGTGGCAATGAAAAATTAAATGCTTTGTTTGCTGTAGAAGCCTTAATTTCCATCTTGAAAAGGGAGAGAGTCTATCTGTCACTGGTCCATCTAGCTCAGTAATCTGGTTTTTAATGGATGCCTTACTGAAGAAGTTACAGTCAACACAATGACTGGTTATCGTTATCTGTCATATCCTCCTAATTTCCATTTCATTAATAACTCCAGTTCCTCTCTTTTCAGACTAGTTACACCACCTCTAGCAGCCATGTAAAGAAGGTTCACAGCTCAGTTATGCATGGAGGTAGTATATATGAAGGGTATATATGAGTATATATGAAGGGTAAACCCTTCATAATATATTAACATTCTCCTAGGTTTTCATACTATCAGGGAAAACTTCTTTTTCTGAAAGCACTTCAGAGTTAATAATTTCCAATTATCATTAGGGAAGCATTTAGTTCGTAGAGGCTCTCTAAGAGATGATGGTCACAGTAGTAGGATGGCGGCAGGAAGAAATTTCCTGCAGTTGTTCTGTTAATAGCTGTATGACTTTGTAATACATGGAGAGAGATTTGCAATGGAACCAGTTTTAGCATCCAGGGAGAATGATACCTTGTGATTAAAAGCACATTATAAAACTTTTTTTTTTTTTTTTTCCCTTTTTTCATCAACATTGGGATATTATCATATGGAAGATGGTCTTTACAGAATGGGCCAAGCTGTGAGTCAAGCAGATAATCAGAAGATTCAAAGATAATTAATACTTCCTTTGGTGAGGAAGAAAACTGACCATAAAATGGTTTAAGTAATTTTAATAAATTGTTAGAAAAATTAAAAAAAAAAAAAAATATTGCCCTTGTGAGTTGATGTGAGAGACGGAGTTGTATGTGTCTGCTTTTGGGTCTTGTATGTTTTAAGTGTTGGAGTGCTGCACATATTTTCAAAGCTGTGGTATCAAGGTATCTGATGGAAACATGATTTTGGAGGTTATCATACTGAATTCAGTGCAAGGTACCGTGCAGGGGAGAGACTGCATAAGTGTTTTAAGTGCAGGCACATGCATTTATATTTACTTGCTGGACTTTTTGCGAAATGGAAAAATGTGTGTACTTAAATGTGACTCTTCTATCCTCAGTGCATTGCCTAAATCTGTTTGTTAAATCTTAGAAGACATCAGAAAAGCAATTTGATGTAACTTGCAGTTTCTAGTTAATGTTTGGGTTGGGTTGGGTTTTGGTTTTTTAGGGTTTGTTGTGGGGTTTTTTTGTTTTGTTTTTGTTTGTTTGTTTTGGTAAAGTGGGGAAGATGAAAATCCTAAATGGGAAGAGCTGCTCTCTATTTCTTTAATGCTCAAGTACCTCTTCTGCAGACAAGAAATCTTGTCAGACCAAAACTTGCTTTCAAATCCTGTTCTTTTGCATAACACTGCTGTGCTTCAGTATTGAACCAGAAATTATTTTCCTACCAGTTTTAATGTTTCATTCTGGGAACTTTGACCTCACTTTTAGGAAAACAGGCAGGGAAAAGGCAAATATCCCTTCAACAGGCCAGGAGGGCTGTCTTCAAGACAAGAGAACATGCTTGTTCAAAGGAGGAGTTTGGCTTGAATGATGCAATTTGTCGAACTGTGTCATGCTCTGTCACATCAGTTCTACAGATCTCTTTCTTATGGGATATTGGGAAGTTGGATGAGATACTATTCATAGCTTACTGAACTTTTTTTTAGTACACACTTTTTATAGACATAGTTGCATGTGATGATTTTAATGTACACAAAATGGCTACCACAGGATCATAGAAATGTCTGGGTTAGAAGAGACCTCTGGAGGTCATCTAGTCCAACCCCCCCTGCTGAGAGCAGGGACATCCTCAACTAGAGCAGGTTGCTCAGAGCTCTGTCAAGCCCCACCTTGAATGTCTCCAGGGATGGGGCCTCAACAACCTCCCTGGGCAACCTGTTCCAGGGCTCCACCACTCTCGTGGTAAAGAACTTCTTCCTTCTTTCTCATCTAAATCCACTCCTTTCTAATTTAAAACTGTTACCCCATATACTTTCACTACAGGTCTTTGTAAACAGGCTCTCTCCAGTCTTTTTGTAAGCTCCCTTCAGGTACTGGAAGGTGGCTATTAGGTCTCTCCAGAGCCTTCTCCTGGCTGAACAATCCCAGCTCCCTCAGCCTGTCCTCCAAGGCGAAGTGCTCCAGCCCCCTGATCATCTTTGTGGCCTCCTCTGGACCCGCTCCATCAGGTTGATGTCCATTATTGCAAATTAGCAGATAATTGTTTGCCTTTTAGGTATGCAGGAAGATTATGGTAACTACACTTGCCCCTACAAATCAGCTTCCCCCCACACCCACCACTACCCTGTAACTCACACACCATGAACAAACTTCCTCAACCAGCACTGAGAATGGAAACAGCTGCTTTTGTTGATAGTTTTATAGGCCCTTCAATGAATGTATAGATGGGACAGCTACAAAAGTGGTTGGAGCTATAGAAAGCAGGTACTGTGTCATAATGCCCTTCTCATAACAAGGACCTCCATAAACACATAGGTTTATTGTCATCAAAACCTTCTCCCAGAGCTTTGCTCGTCTGATAGGCTCCAGCCTAAACTTACTTCTGGTCAGTTGATACCAGTTTGTTCTGGTATCAGCAGCCTTTTTTGGCTCAGGCGGTTTATTTCCCTTCCAAAACTGCATCTCAGTGGTGACTCACAGCTACCTTGTGTGAGGATGGACTAGTGCATCCAGACCCTTCTGCTTCAGGCATTAATCATCCTCCAGTGTCTAGCTGGGGCTTGTTTATTTTATATATGTGATTGTGCATTGTGTATTAGTGACTTTAACCCCACTATTATGGCTCCAGTCTTTACAGCCATGGTGCCTGTTGTATAACAACTTGATACACCTTCAGGTTCAAGTTGCTTCCCACCATTGTCATGAGCTGCCATAATTACTTTTTTTTTTGTATGCAAGCCATTAATCAGTTAAAAATGAAGCGGAAGACTGATTGTTGGGTTTTGTTTAGTGTTTACATTAGGAATTTCCAAGGTGTCTGCAGCTTTTTCTTCCGATGCTGCCTGTCAACATCTCTTTTGGGCAGGATATTTCCTGATGTCACAGTTCCTCTACTGGTCTCCAACTCTTCATGCTTAATGTGATACTACATGGAAAAATATTAAATAATGTTTCTTGAAAATCCAGATAGCGAAGACCTACTTATTTGGAGTAAACTTCCTCCAGCAAACCTGTTATGTCCTGATCTCTTTGTAGCTTCATGGCCTTATTCTTTGTCAATCTTGCTCAAATCTTACATGCTGTTGATGAGTTCTGTAGCCTTTCTTCTGTGTGGCAAGCCAAACGGAATTGTGGAAGTACTGGCACTGAAGTCATGAAATGAATCTACATCTTTTGCATTTATAGAGGTTGGTTTTTATTGGTTTGAAAATAGTTGACTTTAAGTGTTGAGCAATTGTGTGTTTTGTGTTTGTCAGACAGTTATGAAGACAATGAGTTGCAGAATGTGGTGCATGTTTTAAAATTCTTGCTTGGTCATCTGTTTTCCTCTCTAATGGCAGCGGTGAAAGGCGATATTTTCTTCCTAAAAAAACCAGCAAATGTGTTTTGATATAAAACTGGCCTTGGGCAACATGCCAGCCCAGATGGACTGGCAGCTAGGGATGCCATTATCGGCATACAGTCCTAAAGCTGAGCTAGATGGGTAGTAGCTGGCTGAATGGCTAACAGGCATTTCCTGGTATGGTTTGATTTCTACAGCATATTTACAGAAGTTTGTCTGAAGCAGGTTGGAATTGAGCGGTTTTCAAATGGTATGATATCCAGACTAAATATATACAGTATGAACCTACAACCTGGTCTTTGTTCCTCTGGTAACACCATCACAGAAGTCTTTAAGTGTCTGAACAATTCACTACTGGTTACATCCCGTGGCATATGGAGAACATCCTAATAGATGCAGACATTTTCCTGTAGACCTTATATCCTGGTTAAAATATTTTGTAAATTAAGTGATTTGTGTGAGAAGAGCATTCTTTGTTTAATGGCTTTAAGCTTTTCTGAAGTGCTTTATGTTAACTTTTGTGATGCATCTGATTTGTTGGGCAGATGTTTGAAGAATTTTTTCTCTTCAGTTTTTTTATTTTTAAGGAAAAACAGATGTGCAGTCTGGTGAATCTGGGTTTCTTTGGGGGTTTTCTTGTTTGGAAGTTTGGTTTGTAGATCTCTGCAAAAAAATTTCATGACATAAGGCTTGTGAAATTGAAAAACACGCTTTAAACAAGCCACCTCTGGGTAAAGTACCTCTCTAACTGTTGAGGATAATTTATGTGGAAAGTGAGCTTGTGTCTGAAGTAAATCTCCAGTTCAGTAATCTAAAATTAAATAATGATTGACTTAATTGCTTCAGGATTATAAGAACTGCTCTTAATAAATATAGGAATTAATTGTGTGTTATGAGAGTGGATAATTGCTTCTGCTTCATTTTCAATAACTTCTATCAAAACAAGGTTTGCGGGTAAAAGGAATACCTTTTGTTATGCTGATTAGTAAATCTAAGAAAAATAGGCTAGTTCTTGAGTATGCAAGCCCTTTCTCCATTCTGAATAGAAGCTGCAATTTCACTACTAAATATAATTTGAAAACACTTCTCTTTAATTTCACAAATAATGTGCCAGGTAGACCCTCTGAAAGAAATGTTAGTCTGTAACTGTGGAGCAGACTATAATGTTAGTATATGGGAAGAGGCATTCAGTTGGTTTTTTGTCCCCAAATAAAAGGGAAAGGTGGGTAATTTTGGTAAGAATAGTTTGAGTTAAAGAGTTTGTGACCTGGGTTAGCAGCTGCATGGTTTTTGCATTGTATTTTGCTTCTAAACAAAATATTGTTACCTTCATTCATGGAAGAATGTCTTTTTTGCTTATAGGCAAATGAGAAAGCAAATCTCTTGAAACATAAACAGTGGTACTTCCCTGGAGGGAGGAGATGGGGATTGTCCTGTTGCTCTGAGTGTTGCCAGGTGCCAGAAGTGGTCCCCAGTGGTGGTGGTAAGAATGAAATCTTCCCCCATGTTGCTGTATTTGCGTTTTGTCTATAGCAATAAGATGCTTTTAGAAAAAATAGGGCTGCAAATTCTGTTCTTTTCCTAGAGCTGTATGAATTGCTGGGAGAGGCATCAACAGTCTCCCACTCTAAGGATTTTAATTCAGGGATGAAACCAGCACTTCAACTTGTTGCTTGCTGTAGTGTTTGCTCCTGGTCTCTGCTGTTTGCTCTGTCTGCTGGTAACTGTTGCAGTAAAGACTTAACCACAAAAAACCTCTCCAGAAATACTTAACTATCACCTTCTCCCTTAAATATAGAAAGGGCACAGTGGCCTTACAGTGCTTTGAGGGCCTCCTTTACAGAGTTCTTAGAAATCTCTTGAATGCTGACTCTGGGGTCATAATAGGCTGCCTTTAATCCAAACATCCTTAAATTCTGTCCAATACCAAGTATGGGAATATTAAGTTACAGCAGCAAACTTCCTTCTTTTTGCCCTTTTTTTGTAGTCTCTGCTACAGACAATGACAGCAAAAGTGGAAACCTGATGAGACCCCACTGATAGAGCAATAGGATAGGGGTTTTTCCAGGGCAGGATCTTAAATCCTCGGAGTGGTTAGTGTCAGATGTTGACATTTTCATGATGATCTCTGATACCCTGACCCTTCATGGGCTATTATACAACTGTTTGGGGTTTTTTAATAGGAAAGTAATTTAATCTTGGTGATTTTGCAGAAAACCCAGAGTGTTGCTTTAGTAATCTATCACCTTTCAAGGTCTGTTACAGGACAAGTAGTCTCCCAAAAATCATTCATTTCTGTGAGGTATTTATCAGAGCTCTGATTTACAGGGCAGAACATACTGGATCAGCCACAGCCTGTTCATGGCATGGATTCTGACTCCATGCAAAATTACATTCCTTTTGAAGATGTACATTTTCCTGCTATAGAGGAAGTTAAAACATTTATCCCAGATTATATTAGGTGGGCAAATAACCACTTTCTGTGAGCCCCAGATATTCCCGGATCAAAATTTTACCCCCTAAATTGGTTATTGCAGCTGAACTGGTTAATGCTGACCATCTGCAGCTTTGGTGGGTGGAGGGACACCCTCTAGGTTGATCATTAATGTAGCCTTGTTACAGTGTCATGGTGACCAGCTACTTTGAAGACCGGTTCTGCAGAATGCTTTTGCTAAGCCTCGTTGCCATTGGTGTTAGAGCAGTGCCCCAGAAGTAACGCAAAAGCCTGGTTTTGCGTTTTCTGTGTTGTAGCATATTTTTCAGCTTCCATGGCTGCAATTTTTGTTTTTCTTGTGGTGGCCTGAAAAGGCCATTGATGTGTTACTGAGAAGCTAAAATATGCTGGGGGGAGGGTGTGTCAGGATTTTATGAATTGTGCACAGTTCTTGAATTTTTAAGTTCTGCTTCTGTTTGATGAAGAGAGAATTTGGGCTTCTGGTATCCATCCCTGCAGGCTGCCAAGCCTGGTGCCTGTGCCCCTTGTGTAGTGCATGCCTGGGTGTCTTACCTTGGGTCACTAGAACCTGCAAGGAGCAATAATCTGGAAATGAAATGTTCCAAATGAAGTGGATGGCCATGCTGGAAGCTGCATGGGTTGAATAATCCATGAATAATTCCTTCAGCCTTCACCTTCTTGATTGTTCAGAAAGATCCTGAGCGGGTTGATAGATATTAATATGGATTAGTTAAATTTTACTGAGAGCTTTTCAGTGTCCCAGTTGATGCTGCTTCTGTGGAACAAATCTCCATTTCATGAACCAAAGCACAGCTGGTACCAAGAGAGATGGGGGACTGAATTATGGGGGAGACAAATTATAATAGTGTTTGCCATAGCAGCCATCCCCTCCTGTTGAGGTTCATGCACAGACAGAGGCTCTATAGGTATCATCTGCTGCTATTGTCCTTATTGTGTGTCTTCATGAGGGGATTTGCCCTTCTCTGTTATAATTTGTAACAGTCGTTGGAAGATTCAATTTTCATATACAATTACCTGGGGGACAGAGGGGGGTGGGAAACCTCTTTGAAAAGCACTTGTAGACATAAAGGTCCAGCAGGCCGGACCAAAAAGCAGCTCACAAAAGCAGTCATGGCAGTTACAATTTCAAGAGCTTTCTATAGTTCAAGCAAGGAAAAATGTGAAGTACATTAAAAAAAAAAAGTTACACTCTGCTTTCATATTTAATTTACCAGTGTGGAGGCTGTGGTAATGGGCTATTTCAAAGCCCCTAAGATACTGATGTTCTGGAAAGCTGCTACCAGAGATGTGATCCCTGCCTTTAGCTTGGTGCAGTGTGGTTTTCAAGCTGAGTCAATTTTGCACAACGTGCAGAAGCAACGTTCTCTCCTGTCTGGTTTTAGTATAGGGCACTGAGTTGGGACACTATGAAAATGAGAAAGGACTTGCTTTTCTTGGTAGTCCAGAAACACTCAAGAAGGTTTCAGTTTGTTAGCTGTGTTAAAACATGGAGAACTCTTCTGCAAGGTAGAAAGTGTTGCTCTGAACGCTTTCAGGATGAGGTGAATCTTGTTTCCATGTCCTTCACTTTGGTATGTCTCCTCTAACTACTAAGCTTGCATATAAGAGGAAAGCACCAGAAAGAAGATCAGCTCTGCTTGTTGTTACTTTAATTTGGAAGAATTGACCATGACAACTGTGAAGCACTTTTGCTTTTGTGAAGTACTTAGTCTTTGTCATCTTTGAAGACACTCAGTCTGTACCCCACTAAGCTTTGCTCCCCAGAGAGCTCAGGGAAAGGGCAGCCAGGTTGGATGATGCTGGCTATGCTTGTGCACAGGATTCAGCACTGTTCAGCCCTGCCAGGGTGGTCACTGCTCTGGGCCACCACAGAGACCAATTCTAGCTGGGGGGGATCAGCTGGTGGAAATCAAGGACCACAGACCTATAAGCTGGATTTCCTAGGGATGTTTATTTTGAGAAGAAAAAATAATCCAAACTAAAAGTGCTTTATAAAAAGCTATAATAGCATTTGCTCTTACTCTTTTATAATTGTTTTGAAAATGTCAGTGTTGCCATGGGAAAAATTGGTTTTTAATTTGTGAAGGCTGCACATTCAGGACCTTTGACAGTATTTTCTAAAGCAGCAGAAAGTACAAATGGGAATACGGGCGCTGTCGCAGCGTGCGTTTTGGGACGATACTATTATGCCTTACCTGTAAAGCCAGTTTTGCATCAAGAGTTGATTTGCCCAATCTCTTTGCCTGTGTTTCCCTCTTAAGAGAGCCTCCCATTCCAACTTGGGTGTTCAAGTTTAAGGGGACAAGTAGCCTGATGCTCAAGAGAGGCTTGACCTAAGACCGAGGAGTTGGAGATCACAAGACCAAATACACTTGTGATTGAAAATGGCCAGCAAAGGACCCCCCTTTAAAAACAGAGCAAGCCTTGCTTCTGCTGCAGTGTAAGAACAAAGAGAGAAGTTAAGCTCAGTGTACTAGTGATGCAGCTGCTGGGCTATGGTGTCAAATGCTGGTCCCATACCATGGCAGAAAAGGGGTGTACGTGTTGAAGCTGGCCAGGTAAATAGCAGCTGGACATGACCGTGGGCTCTCCTGCACCACAGGACCTGGCTGCAGTGGCTTGTTTTGCAGGTCCCTTCTGCATGGCTGTGGGGGCAGGTACTCCTTTCCTCAGCTTTGTGACCTTTTGCCTTGTTCAGTCATAAATCATCTGGATACTTTGAATCATTTATTGCAAGATGGGAGCAAAAGACCTAATCATCTCCTCATGTGGTTCTTTTCCCTGTACTGAAGGTATAGTAATGCCACTTGTTAGTTGTCATGTGTGCCCCAGAAGAAAAGTATCTTCACTCTTCAGGACTGAGACAGCGTAATGCTGGAATATTTGGTAATGTAAACTTACAGCCTAGTTACAGGTGCTACTGTGTTAAAGCTTCTCTGTGCCTACAGCTACTGATTTCTCAGCTTTACTAGGTTAACTGTTCCTTAATGTCTACTGAAATTATCTATTTACTAAAAAATTCTAAAAAATGCACAAAAACCCTATCAAAACCAAAAAACCCCCAAAGTTTAGTGTAAGATATATCTCCCTGTTACAGACCTGGGATGAGTAATAACTGTAAAAGCAGTTACACAAGCAAACCTAAGGACATGCTGACCTTAAGCATGAGTTAAGAGTGAGCCTTTAGCAGTGCCTGGGAGTAGGGACTTGTGAACAGTCAAACCAGGCATGGGATAAGCTCCCAGTTGCCTGGAAATAATAAACTTACAGAAAAATACTTCTTATTAAAGCAATGAAGTTTCAGTTGCTACAGATATGTCCAAAATCTGACTTTATAGTAAAGGTTAAAGGAATTTAGATAGAATGAATCAAAATAAGTAATTCATGTTTAAAATGGGCTTGAATGTGAACATCACAGACTGCAGACTCAAGAAGCAATTATACTTTACTGAGTAAATAGCATGAAGATTCTTGTTATATGTCTTGATTGGAGAAATATTGATCATTTTAGATTAGTTCTGGTAATTAGATCAGCCTGCTTGTTTATTTTAAATGAAGCTAGCCTGGTTTGCTAGACCTATTGTCTGGAAGTTCTATATTAATACTTACTGAACTGCAGATGGTCTTTAGTATCCTTGAGTATCTGGTTTGGCTTTTTTTTTGCATATAATTGCAGATGAGCTAAGAGTTATTCTAGCAGATAAAAATGAATCATAAGAGCATAAATACTGCTACTCAAACCATTACTCTGCTTGACTGAGGAGCTTTTGAAGAGCAGTGACAAGCTAGCAATGGTGACATCCAGAATTCAAGTATGGCACACAGGCTCTTTTGAATAGAAGGCTTTGCTACAATAAACACCTCTGTTTACTAATTACCTTCTAATTTTTCAGATGATGAGAAGCAATTTTTGACTTGGCAGTCCCAGCTACTCTGAAATGCCGGGAGTTCCAAGAGAAATGAGTGCACACTTTTATAATTTCACATTTCACATATCTTTATAGCTTTATAATTGTGCCAGATAATGGAAAACAACCTCTACTCCAGTGATCTTGTGTATCTCTGACAGAAGTGGAAACAATGCAGAGGAACATATGTAGAAATTTCCACGCAGGCAACTGCCTTCCTGGCTTGGGTTAGGTTACTGAGAAATCTCCCACAGTCAGATTAGTATCAGTACCATGGCACCTGTAGGACAGAGAAAGTATTCACAGCGTCAGAATTATTTTAATGTCCTTTTGTCTAGGTCCAGTTTACATGAGACAATGGTAAAAAGAGCAGAGAGTATGTATGAAAACTCCTTTGCTTTTGCTGCAGTTCTGGAGCAGCCCTCATGCAAAGTGGCTGTCTGAATTTTGCTGGTACAATGCAGGCATGTGTTTCTAGTGGGCTGGTGGTTTCAAGGATCCCTGCAGCCTTCAGTAAAAGGATATTTAGGTCACCTCCCTCTCAAACATTTCATTAAAAGGCTGCTGTTCAGAAGAAACTGAACAAGTGAAACTGAGTCGCAACAGTGGTAACCAGTCCTGGATTCCTGATCATTGCTGGCAGCATCTTTTGAAGACTCTGTGTGTTACCACAGAAGTGTCCCCTGCTCTGCAGAATTCATAATTGTTTGAATTAACTATATAGGCTACAGGAGGCCTACTTAGCAATAAGATACCAAGCTACCATGAGATGGAAGATCTTAAGAAATGGGGAGAGCTGTAGATGTTTCTTTTCAGGTGCTTCTCTTATGTGGATTTTAAAATAGATGGGCTGTTTGCAGAGTGGCTGCCGTTTAGTTCCACATCTGAATGGCCAACAACAGCCTGAACTGTAACAATGTACAGACTTAAGTTAATCGTTATGTATGGCTGGGATACCATATATGCAAAATGTTCTGGTTGTGATTTATGAAGATTTCACCATGTTCAGAAGTGCATGTTCATGCACATACATTTCAGCTTTGTATTCAAAATGTGGCCTTCAAATCGGTGTAGGATAGAAGGGTTTTTTATTTTTGTAGTTTTTGTTTGGGGGGTTTTGATTGGTTTTTTTTCTTGTTGTTTGGGTTGGGGGAGTTCCATTCACACTGAAAAGATTGTATGTTGTGTGACTGCTGCCAATATTGGTATTTAGGCCAGAAGAGGCTGGTGTGATCTTGCCTGAAAATGCAGAAAAACAACCTTTGTCCGGCATGTATTTGTTTTTGCTATCAGTCTGCTTGATAGTCTGCTTTATCTTTTTCAAAAGATACCTGCTTTTGTGTGTATGCAAAAAGAGATCTGACCACGAGGATGATTATTATTTCAGACTGATAACAGCCTTGTGAAATATTTGTCATTGAAATAATTTAAAAGTAAGCTGTTGTGTTTGGGTAGGAACACACTGCTGGTGACAGGAAAGAAAATAAAAGTTGGATCCCATACAAGGAAGAATGGGGGTGGTCTGGGCTCCTGCCTTGCTGTACAGCTCTACCTTTCTTGCTTTCTTACCTTTGGGTTGTGAACAGCAGACTGCATGCAGTATTGCACAAAGCAAGATTGCACTGAACATCCTCTTCCTCCTCCTCTTCAGGATCAAGCTCCCTGATGCAATTCAGGCTGCCAGTTCAGCTTACGTGAACTGACTGAGGAACTGTTTGGGCTGTGTACTTGTTGGTTTTGCAAGCCACATTTTTCACCTTATTCCTCACATTATTCCTTCCTAACTGCAAAACAATGGGATTTTGTCTTAAGCTGTCTCAGTGACAGTCAGTTGCTCAGCATAACACCTACCATTTCTGGGTTTAGTATTTTTACTCCTCTCCTTGTCTCCCTTGTGCTGGAGATCTTCCAAACCCAGATATTTCAGGATGGTTGCTTTAGTCTTCCCTCCCCCTCTCTGTGGCCCCCACCTCCCTCCTGGTTTGAACCCCAGAAAATTTGCTGGTGAAAGCGTAGACTTCCTGTAAAGATAGGTCTAGAGGAGATATCATTGTCCATGTGAGGGATGTCAGTCTGGTGACAGTAGGCTGCTTGGTCTTTCTCACTTGTCATACATCCATCAAGAACACTGGGGACTGTAAAGTTGCAAATGGGTGGCATACATGCTACTTATCAGATATCTTCTAGAGAAGACTTTCTCCATTGCTGGTAGGCTGTGAGCAGTTAGCAATTTGGAGGCACATTTGTAGGGTGAAATGATGTGAATGCTCTCCTGGGGACTTTCAGGATTTAGTGTAGCAGAGCACTTGCAGGGGAAAACTCCTGGTGTCTCTCTTTGGTTTTGCAACTGTGATTCTCGGTGCACATGGATAGATCTGGTGTCATCTGGGGCCTTTGCTTTAGGTTTTATTAATTTATTTATTTAAATACAATTATTAATTATTATTATTATTATTTTAGCTTTTTACCCTGGCAGTTCAGGATGTCAGCAAACTCTGGAGCAAAAGCACGAGGCATAAGCGAGCAAAGCCGATATACTGAGTCTTACATCTCCTAGCCTGCTTTGTGAGGAAATAGAAGGGAGGTGATGAGTTTGCTACTGGACACCCCCAAGAGCCTGTCTGCTCCTGCTGGTTCTGTTGCACCAGTAATCATGAGTTACTCTGCATGCAATCATAGAATAAATCATATTGCTTCTCTTCTGCAGAAGGTAGTGGTTTATACCTCAAATTTAAAGCAGCTCAGCAGTTCTTAAAAGACAGACTTTCAATTTCTTCCCGATTAGTACGAAGTACTTCAGAGAAAAGCTTTGAACTTGGGCAGGGGCTTGTAGGCACACATACAGTGTTTGCAGAGACTTCATTTAGCAGCACTCAGAAGCTTCTCCTCTTTCAGTCACAGCACATTGGCATGTTGATAGATAGCTCCTATTGGCTCTCCTTGTTTCTTATGTTTGAGGGTTGATTTAATTTTGCATCGTTTTCCATCTAGAAAGCAAAGTATATCATTCTTCTTAAAACACTTACCTCAGATGCAGATGAGACTTTTTTTGTTTCTTTTGTATTCCTGTTTTAACAAGTAAGGAAAGTGCCACAAAGCATTTTCCAGATTCGCACAATCTGTCTAGAAGGAGACAGGTCCTTAGGTTTCACAGCTTGATTCGTAGATGCATGTACACTCCTGAAATTTCTTTTGTAGTTTATTTTTAGCTGAAATACAAAGGATGAATTCCCACTTGTCTTGAAAATTCAACCATTTGGAGTGAAGAGGAGAATTTTGTGTAGTCTTACCAATGAGTAGACACCACTGAAGTTTTTCTTAATCATCAGAGACTAAGATTGGCAACACTATATAATTACATAACATTGATCTATTTTATACAATACAAGAGGTCTATTACTCAAATGATTTTGTGCTAATAGGGCTTCTATTAGATAACTCTTTTTCTCTTTGTTATGTAAGGGCTGGTATTATAGAATCACTGTTTGAATACCAGCACTGTAATTTTAAAATTGCTTTTATAATAGAAATACCAAGTAATCCTTGCTTTAAATATAGGCAGTTATTGTATTATCCTATTTTTTTTTCCCCAAATGAGGCCTCTTGATAATAACTACTTGGATTTTGTTTTTTATTTACAAAATCCTTAAGTTGTCCTATGCCCAGTCATATTTCATTATATGTATTTTCTGTAATGAATACTGTGTACTGGAAAAGTTTTCATCATCAGTCCTGGAAACTGGTGATTGAACTTACCTACGAAAACATTACAAGTGCATGTTTACAGACTCTGCATGTCTGGAACCCTCCTGTCATCTTTGAACTACGTGTGCATTTGTCTCTTGGGTTTTGGGGTTTATTTTGATAAAATGTTATATTATTTTATTGCTGAACAGAAACAATATGAGCAGTATCAAAATGAGATTGAGGAACAGAATTAGTAAAAATTCCTTTGGAGGCCATGGAAACTAATTATTTCCAAGGGAGTATTTTAGTTGCAAGCAGTTTCCACTGTCCTGCTTTGAGCTATAGCATAACCAATTCTCTGTTCAGTGATTTTACTTTTCAGCTCAGTCTCTTCTAACTAACTGCACTTTCTGAAATTAATGGCATATTTTACAGACAGTGTCTAGCAGTGATAACATGCGATGTTTACAGTTACTACTAAGCAATGGCATGCAGAAAGGTTCTTGCTTAATTTGCTCCTATAGAAACCAATGTCACTGCTAAATCTTGTGTGCTGCTTTGGAGCGGTGCAAGTGGAAAGGTTCTAAATAAGTAAAAAGGCTGCATGTACGGGGAGGAGTGGACAGGACAGGTGACCCAAGCTTGACCAACAAAGTATTCCATTACATGTACATCATATGCGATACGAAGGTTGAGGGATCAAAAGTGTCAAGCACTCTTCTGTGGATTGCATGTGAAACGGACTTCTGTTCTTCTGCCTTTGATCTCAACCCACGCTTTCCTGAATCCAGTTCCCATCTGCTGCTGAGTCCAGTCTAGGACTTCCCCAGTGTCTGCCCTGCAGTCACTATCACTGGGGGATATTACTTTTGTATATATTTAAATATTTTCTTATTAATATTATCTTCTTTTTATTGTTACTGTTTCATTAAAGTTATTATAGGGTGTTGTGTTTTTTTTCAATCCATAAGTCTCTCTCCCCTGTTCTCCTTTGCTCTCCCTTCCAAGAAGGGAGTGGGGTTAATAGAGAGCATCTGTAATTCCTTTAGTGGCCAGCCAAGCCTTAACCCTTGATACTCCCTGACAAAGATGTAGATAGTACTAAGATTGTTATCTGTGTAGTCTCTTGAGAAATGCTGTTGAGATGTAGGTGAAGCTTTACAATAGACCTGAACTTTGTGCAGGATATAAGAGGGCAGAAGGACCCTACTGATTTGGTGCTTAGAGGGCATCTGAAATTTTCCTTTAGTTCATGAATGCTGTGATGCTTCGGTCCTGGTTGAGAAGTTGGTTTCCACTGGACCCTATTCGCCACACTTTCTGGAGTACACTGTATTTTGTGTGTGCTTTTAAACTCTGAGGCAGCTTTTTATATTCTTTTCCCGCCCAGATCTGCTGAACTTCATACCAGATAAAATCTCCTATTTGTCTGTGATTTGTTTAAAATTCAGTGTCTTTTTTTTTTTTTTTCATTTTTGTTCAAATATTTCCAAGTATTGTCTGTTTTTTTGATTTTAAAACTTTCTATGTATTGTTTTTTAAGTGTGTTTGCACTATCTCTTTCCACTTTATTGAAATCTCCTAAAATCTCTGTCACTCCATGTAAGAGGGCAGCCAAGGGTTTAAGAGGAGCTAACAGAATGCCATAGCTTTCTGTAGTGCTGTTGCTGAAGTTTAGTTGGAAAATAGGAATGTCAGGGATCTGTGAAAACCACTTTAATTTTTCTTTGACCTTTAAGATAGAGTTTGGCTTTTATTTCTTTGTGTTTCTTTTAGAGGCCTAACTCTTATCAGGTGAGTATCAGTTATATTGGTGAAAGCTATTTCCACACAAAGGGCTGTATTGATGTAATGGGAGGTGAATGGGAGTCACATTCTGTGGTCAGACTGTTGTGTCCCTGTGTGGACCTGGCCTCGGGTCTTTCTTTATCTGTCCAGATTATGGTGCAGAACAGCACCTGAGCCTTAATCACGCTGGCAGCACCATGTTCCTCCTGCTTGAGTAGCATGTAACTGCTGCTGCCTTGTTTCTTTCCACTCTAGGCTCTGGCATCTCCTTTTTATTAACCCTGCAGCTGGAATGTGCCTGCTGCGTATGACTCAGGCTTCACAAAAGCCCTGAATCTGGAGTGGGGAGAAGACAGAGAAAATACTGTTGTCTTTAGCTGGGTAGAGCTCTCCTCTGAGACCTGCGCAGAAAGGGTAAGGGCAGTGGAGTCCCTAGTCCCACTCCAAGCACAGCACCCATGAGCCTGCTTCCTGGCTGACTGCAGAGTACCTTTCTTTAGTCTGTGCCGTTCAAAGATGTCCCTTCGTTGCACTGTGAAGGCAAGTGTTCCTTCTGCCTGGCAAGGACTGCTGTCTGGATGCAGACCAAACCCTTTCTTTGCTGTGATGTCCTTTCAAGCCTTGTGTTCAGTCTTCATGGAGGTTCCTTTGTGTTAAAATCTAGATTATTGTTAAAATCTTTTGTCAGCTCTTCAAAAAAGCGTCAAGCGGCAGTGCTGAACATACGTACCTCACAACGCGAGCAAATCCAGTTGATTGTAGCCTGGTAATTTGCTTTAAGAAGATTATTGGATTAGAGGAAAAGCTTGGTTTGTCAGCAACACCACCTGACAGTAATATTTATTGAGAAGTATTACCTATTTTAAATATTAGTCCACTTACCAATTGTACTTTCATTCTTGAAATAAGGGGCTTATTTAGCTCAGTGTTTTATGAAACCACGTAATAAGAGAGGACACACAGCTTTTTTTTTTTCCTACTGTCGAGCAGGCAGTTTTAGTAGCTGCAGTGCTTCCAGATTTACCTCGATGTGCTTTTGTCATCATAATCCCTCCTCCATGTCAAGACTGATTTGCTTTCCTAGCCACGACTCGCATCGTCCATTTTTGCCGTTCCATTTCTCCTCCTTCTTTTTTTGTTTTTATTAATCAAAAACAAATAGAGAAGATGTTGGTAAACCAGTCGGGTATATGCTTGCTAGCTGGAATTTGTGCTACGCTCATCGCCCTGGCTTTAGCTTATTACTTGTATTGGTAAGTTGGATTTTGTGCTGCAACTGTGGTGGTGGCTTGTCCTTTAGAATGCTTTACTGGGGTGGGCTGGAGAGTGGTGGTCCTTTTGAAGTGCTCTTGAAGGTTCATGTACTGCTCACAAATATGTGGCTAAGGTAGATACCTTCCCTGATTTATGCTGTTGCCCTCTTTGTTGTGCAACTTCTGTTGTAATTTGAGGTTTTGTATGTTTCCATTCATCTGAGAACATAGTGACTAAGGATACCACAGCATGTGTTGGGTAAGATGGTGATTGTGCCTTTCCAGTTTGTTGGTGAGAGATTTTTCAAAACTTCTTTCACTCTTATTTTGTGCACTTCCTTAGCATTTGCATGGCTGTCTCTCTTGGCACCCAACTTGGAAAATAGACTGCAACATGCTCGTGATGCATTAGGGTGTTTGTGGGACATTCATGTCTTCAGCATTTCAACAGAAGTGTTTCAGGCAGTTGCAAATTAAGGACTGCCATAGTTTCCCCACCACCACCAAGAGCTCAGCAGAGTGCTTCCTCTTGGGGGTGAGCTGGGGTCTGGGAGGGCGGTGGCATGGAGTGGTGGGGCCAGGAGCCTGGGCATACCTGAGTTTTTCACTGTGCCGCAGGAGCACATGGCAATGGGCCTGTGTAGGTTTGGGAGACGTAAGAGCAGTGCAGGGCTGCCCTATGTTTCTGGGCTGGCTTTGTTTCTATGCATATCTATCTACGTATGTCCGAGACTTCCAGCCAAAAGAAATCTTGGAAATACTTATAGCTGTGTCTCGAGCAAATTACAACTTTTAGAAACCTGAGTGCAATCTGTTGACTATTTTTAGTGGAAAACTTACATGCCACTTCAGCTGTAAAAGGAAAAGCTTGCTGGAGTTGTAATTAATATGGTTACAGTTGGAAAACTTTCCAGGGGCTGTGATGTTGGTGAGAACAAGTCTCCAGCACAACATGCGAGTTCTTTTTGTTTGTTTTATAAGGTGATGAAGAGAAAAATAAATGAAAATCTGAGGGGTGATCTTCTTGACTTTGTTTTTGCCAAGTACTTCCTCCGAGAAGTTATGCTGTGCTAGTTACAAGCCTACAATCCTCTGTGTGTGTACGCACACACTTCTAATACTGAATGAATTTATTTACATTTAAGCTTTACAGTGAATCTCTGCAGATATGTAAGCTTTCTGCCATACATTGTGGCAGTTCAAATTAACATGCTTGTGATTACTAGCCTCTTTAGTCCTCAAAATGTTCAAGAAAATGGGACATACGTAAGTGACGTTACAGTTCTAACATTAAAAACCAGGAAATGTAGAGCTTAAGGATGTTAACAGATGTCCTGCTGAATGTTTTCTTACCAAAGAAAGTACATATGTTAGGTATATAAATGAACACAGTGTAGTTTTTAATTAATTCATCATGTCTTGACTCATTATTCATGTGTAGTATATGCATCAGATCAGTTACGCTTTTGTATTGGTAGAAATAAAATGTATGTGTTATACATAGGCATAGCATGTACATCTCTTTTGTAATTCTTTTTTTTTTTCCTTATTTTGTTCACTCTTAAAATTCTTGACTCGAATCCAGGTCAGATTTGGTTTGCAGGAGAGATTACAATTTTGCACACAGCAGGAATTAACTGGTATTAGGTCAGATCCTCTTCTTCACCAACCTCAAGGTTCAGGACAAAATTAGTGACATCACCTATTTGCATGTGAGCTCATTCAAACTTCTCTGATTAGATATGGATGAGACCTAATAGGAGTACCTTAGTGTGGTTTTTTGGCTTTGTTCGTTTGGGTTTTTTAACTCTTTAAACCTGTTGATGCTTGAAGAAAGCTGACTGTGATAAATATTTTAGTTTATTAATTTAACATAAGTCTACTCTGTAGGAAGTAACTAGGAAGACTTTTTTTTTTAATTTAATTTTTCTTCTTAAATGTGTTAGTTTGGCTGCTGTAATTCCTTTAGAATACCTCCTCAGAGCTGAGGTGATTAAGATCAGAGATCACCAGTTCAGCAGGGAATCAATTTTGCATATTGAGAGATTAGCCTGTTTGGTTTTTTTTTTCTGCCATTCCATCCGTGATCTTTTGCTTTTCCTGGATTGGAGCACCTTTTTTAGCTTGCTGGATGGGACATATTTTGGTCATATTCTGGGCTAAAATTAGTTTGTACTGTAAGGAATGCACCTAAAGAAGCAAAGGGTCTTTGTTACTCTGGGATTTATGTGGCACCCTGCCGGGCCGGGGCTGGCTCCTTTGCTGAGTGTCTGTGTAAGAACAGCAATTAACCTCAGAATTGACCTAGGAAATTGAGCACGCCCCCTCCACCCCACCCCCAGAAAAAAAGGGGGGGGGGAAGTTGCTCAGATGTGTGAAGACTGGTGCTCAGGCAGCACTGGAGGAGGGCAAGGGACCACCACAGTTAACAGCCTCCTGAAGTTCCAGGCAGCTGCATAGGAAATAGTCCAGAGGGCTCATGTGCATCTACTCATCTATTTCTACACACAGAGACTTCTTCTGCTATCAGGTATGGATGCCTTACAAGATATACAGCATATACAAGTTGTATAACCCATAGTGCAGAACTAAGTCCACAGAATGACAAGAGCATGAGACATCATTTTCTTCTCTGGTGAGTCATTACTGCTGCAGGGAGTTTGTTTGGTTGAAGTCTCCCTGCAACAAGAGACCCTACAAGAATTGTCCTTTTTCAGCAGTGAACAAATTGCTTAGGACATAAATAATGGATTTATTATTGTGTGTGCTTCTCGTCACTTCATAGATAGGATAAGCTCATAAGAATCCTCTGCTCAATTTTTTTTGAAACAATTGACTTTTCCTTTCTTTTTCCCCATTGCCAAATCTGCCCTCTAAGTTTCAACTTTTGGCCAACAAAGGAGCCTGAAGTACTAAAATGAATCTAGTTTGATTAATTGGTGTATTTTTTTTATTAGAACATAAGGTGATTTAACTGAGTGATCTTACCACGTTCCTAGCCCTGCCTTGTAGCTTGAGTGATTTGTCAAAACGCCAGAACTTACCATGAATGCATTGACTTCAGTAATGCACTTTAAGAACAAAATAATTCATATCACAAAGTTTTTGCTACTGTTGTATTTTGTACTGTAATAGTTTAGCATTTTTTGAGACAAACTGTGAGAAAGGAGGCCTATGCTATGCTTGGAGGTATATTTAAACTATTTTAACGAGCTGCGTCATTTCATTCCCCATTTATTGTATTTGCTTCTTAACTGTAATTGAGCTTTGTGCTCTCAATTTTCAGGTGTTTGAAACAATAGCTTAGCATGTGATTTCTAATCTGAAGATGTTAATCTTCACTTGGATTTTATTAATATTTCCTATTATTGTATTTTTGTTATTCTGTTATTTTAGGCAGAATAGCCTGGAGTTTCCTAATTTGTATATGCTGGAGCAGTGCTAGTTGTTACTTGCACAGAGCTCTGTGTTGGTGGGGAGCCCAGTGTCACTGGTCCTGGGGATGGGTAAGCACTCTGGGAAATACAACAGTGTAAATGTTAAACTGGTCAAACATGAGCTTTAAGCCCTGCTCCTGTCAAGTTAGTGCCTGGTTTGTGTTTTATTTCAGAGTAGCGCAGCAAAAGACTGCATGGTGTCTGCGTATTAAAATATTGTTTTAAAGAAAGATGGACTTCTGAGGGAGATAAATAAGCAAAAATTGAGTAGCCATGTTGTCCGATAGTGTTGCTCCAGCCCTGAGGGGAGTAGCAGAACACACACAAAGAACGTCGCTTTATGCTGGCAGGCCCTGCTGCCCATGCTGGCCAAAGGGCAGAGAGGGCCCTCATACAGGCTAGGGACTCTTGTGAGATGTAAAATATATATGTCTCATATATGTTTAGTATATTATTCACATATATAAATGCTAGTCCAGTTCACCTATGTCTTTCTCAAAATGGCAGGGGAAAGGAGCACTGTGTGTTGACTGGCACGTTCTCTGTCAGGCCTGCAGAGTGCAAATGTCTGTGCCACCATTAAGGGAGGCGGAGGAAGAAGGGGCCCAAGCCTGGTAGAGGAGCGGTTCAGTTTTCTGGGTGAATCTGCACAGATTATCATGAAACCCTCAAAGCACGACATCATCTATTTATATATAGCACCTATTATCTATAGTTAACGTGCCCATAATGTGCTTGAAATATCGCCACGTTTGTGTAAAAGCCACTGTATGCTCTGCTGCTTTATTTAGGCAGCTTAAACTGAAGCATTGAGAAGATAGGTGTCCTACATTGACTGGGTAGTTGCCTATGAGATAAGTGCCTGGAGATTAAAACAGACGATGTCTTCCTAACACACTGGTAGCACCAGCCATGCAATTTTAAGAGCATAAGGTATTCAAATAAATCAAGAGTTTGAAGAGAAGGTGAAGCTTGGAGCAGTGTCCTCAGTGTGGATTTTGGCACATTGTTTCTGTGCTGTGGCTGCTGCTCATGGATCTGCAAATGTGAAAATCTTGAAGACCTAAAAACTCATTATCCATAGAATTTCATGACCATGCGCACGTGCACAAACTGTGAGTTTCTCCAGGCTAATATAGCATTGCCATGTATTTAAATTTGATGACCTGAAGAGGTTGAGCTTGGCAGATTTTCAGCCTGATTCACTGCGGTTGTTTAAATGTCCCTTTCCTCAGTGATGTTTTGAACCTATTGAGGGGTTTCCAGCCATGCATGGCTGGCAGGTGACAGCAAAGGTGTCTCCAAAATAACTAGAATCCTACAAAATTTATGGAGGTAGCCAGGAAGGGGAGAAAAGGGCTGCTAAGAGTCTCATCTTAAGGAAATGTTATGACATAAAGTTGGGTATCCTTTGATATCTGTATCTCTACGTGGATGTGAGCTTGTGAAAGTGTCTATCAATATTAAAATACAAGTTTGTTGGGAACCAGGCTTTTGAAACTACTTGCTAAATTCCTTTCTTCATCAGGCTGCTTTCTCGTGATGAGTAGCTGGCTACTCAAGCTCTTTGCAACCAGAGCAATTATTATTCATGAACTAAATGGCAATTCCAATGTATTTGTCAGAGTTGAAGCTTAGGAAAAACATGAGATACTAAAGGCTGGAGGAAAGACTGGAAGAGCAACTGTCAACATCGTATAGGCTGTTTTTGACTCAAATATAAACCAAGTTGACCTCAGGGACTTGCTGATCCTGCCCGTTGCAGTGGTTGCTGTGCCACAGACCTCTAGTCTGGAGAGGCAGGCACTGTTCCCATTTTGCTGAGGATGTGCAACAGTGCAGCTCCCCAGGCACTTGGTCCCCAGTGGCTGATTTCGATGTCCTATGCAAGCAAATGATGTCAGACTATGATATGAAAGAGATGTGACATAACACTGTGAAACTCGAAAGATACAGTGAGAGAGGGCCATCGTTTTAATGCTAGCGAAGATGTTAAGAATAGCAAAACAAATGCTCTAAGTAACAAACTTGCATCTGTCTAAAGAAGGATGAACTTGTTTTAAATCAAATCTTAGTTTTGCAGAGCTGGTAGAATAAAAAATGAATCTGTGGCTGAGTTACCTGACATGGCGTGTCTGTACTGCAGCTGTGATGTGATTAGTTTTAAAGGAAGGGTGAAATGTTTGTAAGAGTAGCCATGGCAACGCAAAGCTCACTGCAGGCAGCAAAAACTACTTGGGAAGTGGAGTTAAAACTCTGACAGTTTGGACTTTATTGCTCAAAATGCATTGCCTGCCTTCTTGTAGAGTTCACTTGATGACATTTCAAGGAGGAAAGAGGTTTCGGAATGGTTTCCTATGGTCAAATACGAGGTCTCAGCATCCTTTTTTCTGTGGAGGTTGTAATGGTTAGCTTGTAATTTTACAAGCATTTTTTATAAAAAATAAAATGTGCGTGTATATATGTATATAAGAGTATAGTTGGGTAGGACCTCTAAAGCATTCCATTTGAGTTTGAGGCAGTTTTCAGCAGGGTTTATTTCACAAATAAGTTATGTTGCTCAGGGCTTTGTCCAGCTGCACTTTGAAAATGTCCAAGGATGGAGTTTCCTCAGCCTCTGTGGACAATTTGCTCCAGTGATTAACTACTCCTTGTATGTTGTTAATCCAGCTAGCAATAGTACAGATTGATGCCATCTTTTAATGTCTGGAAAGAGAGAAAAGAAGCCTTGGTGAGGCTGGTGAAGCTTTGCTCTTAATTCCTTTCAAAATTTCTGGGAATGTGAAGGCTTGTTAGTGAAAAGTTCTTGATCTTCCCAACACTTGTGTTTGGGCTTTTTGAGTTAGACCCTTGTGAGCTGTCACTGCAGGAGTGTGTGCCCTTGTAGGACTTGGGCCCCTAATACTGAGATGTGATGGCTGTCTTGTACCTGCCCAACGTGGTGTGCTGGATGAGGTACCATCTCTCTTTTGCACTGGCCGTGCACAGGTAGTGCAGCCAAACAGATGGTGAATGGGTGAGAGAAGCTGTGTCAGTGGTTGGACTTTGTGACATGATGTCCCAAGATTATTTCATACATATCCAAAGTTTTGGGAACTGAGATGCCATCTTCTTAGTCTGTGTCCAAAGGTGTGTGATAGGTCACCTTTTCCGAAGGCTGCTTCTTGGGAGAGGCCAGCTTACAGCACAAAGCAAACATCTGAAGTTTGGTGGACTTGAAACTGAAGTAAACCCGGAAGCAGCCCAAGGGTTTTCTTTATTGGTGGCCTTTTTACTTGGAAAGGAGAGAATCAAACTGTATGGAGGTGTCAACGGTTTGGCCTTATCTATGTGAAGAGCTGATCTCATCCCACATTAGGAGCCTGCCAAGGAAATTGATGCTATCAGCATCTAGGTGTGCTCTCCTTCTCCTGCTTGTCCTCTTGTCTAAAATATACATTCATTGGTAATTCTTCAAATATTATTTCTCCCTTGTCACTGTTATGCATGTATTCTGTTTGCTTTTACATAGTCCAATTTTTTTATAAAAATAGAAGCTGGAAACAAAATTTTGCAATTATAAAGCGTTCACAGGAACTGTCATCCAAGGAAAGATTGAGGAGACTAATTGAGTGTGTATCTGGGAGTAGACAAGATGACAAAAGTCCTGTTGTGTAGATACTGAGAATTAATTAACAGAGAGAAGAAGGAGAAGCTTTGCAAAGAATTCCAACTAGAAATGATAGTATAAAATGAAATTTTAGGAAAAAAAAAAGTTGTTCTTAATGTAATAGGCCTTGTTCACAACTTTTTTAGCAGAATAAACAACTGAGGAAGTAGTTTGTAATGACAGAAAATTGATGGGAACTTTTGTTCTTGGGAAATTATTGTAAAAATAACTCACAAACCATTAAGATACTATTTTGTCTCTTGTGTTCAGAAATAGCATCAAAATGCTGTCTTTCTATTTGGTACACATATTGCCTTGGTGAGGGGAGAACTAAAACCAAACCTTTGTTGTACTCAAGAGAGCAATAATAGAAGCTACACTTCTGAAAATAGACATTTATGTGGAGAAGGAGACAAGATAAGTTCGGGATTTTTTTAGGTTTACTATCCTCTTGATGTGTCTGAGAAATTTTTGGATTGACTAGTGACTGTTTTGCTTGTCCACTAGGAGCAGGGTCTGATAGAAGGATGCTGGTGCACAGGGGAGAGCTGTACGGGTGTGACGTGTGTGCATGTGGATATGCCTTCCTTCTTGCACCCAGTGAGTTAGGAAACAAATAGCCCAGTTTAGAGGTTTTTTTTCAGGTAATTAGTAAGCTCCTCCTGCCTGACTCAGTTCAAGTGTCATAGTGGTAACATTACCGCTCCACAGAGACATAGTTAGGAGCTAGCTATCAAACTGATGTCAGAACACTAGGTTGTCATTTTACTTTGTGGATTCAGCAAGTAGGGGGGAAAATCAAAGTGATGAGGATTTCTTCTGACATATAAATAACTACTGTAGTCGCATGTGGCGAGGGCAGGGAAATAACATTCTAAATATACTGGCGTGGAGGTGGAGAGTGAGGGATGGAAGACTTGTTCGCTTCATGAATTCAAACATACAGGTTGCAGGGGGTAGCATAGTTGGGTGGTGATTTCTGCTTCTCTATGCTGCTTTGTCCCCTACTCTACATTAGTTTCTCAGCAGTTCAGCTATTTGCATTTCAAGGCTGCTATCTTCTCCTCCTCCTTGGCTACAGCAGCACTTGTGAATCAGGTTTGGACATCCACCCTGCCCTTGGCTCCATAGGGATGCAGGCAAGTTGCCATTTTGAGTGAAGTGTGTGCTCCTCCTGTGCAGTTCTTGAACTGAACTTACTGTTGACCTCAGCAGTAGCAGTCCCACGTGCCAGGTTTTCTGCAGTTGCATGGCTAACTTCGGAAAATGTCCCTTTTTTTCAAGAGAGTTACTTCAAAGGACATAGTCATTGAGAAGACCATATACTGATTTGGAAATAGGCAATGTTTTCTGAATTATCGCTTTTTGTACAATATTTAACTTGTACATCTTTAGACTCTGCTGTTACCTGAATTGTGCTGGATTACTGGTGTTAGGAAATTAGGGATTATCAAGGTGATGACAAACCATCTGTGTTACTCTTTAAATATTTTTGTTTTCCCTGTGTTGTTTATTTAATGCTTAAAAAGTGCCGCTGTCAGCATCTTGACATAAATCTGACCAAATCCTGTTTTACAGTACCAGTCGTAATTATAGTAGCTTCAGAGTTTTGTATTCATAAAAATGTGTTTTTGCCTGTGCAGGCAAACTATCTGGCTTAACCTCAGAAAGAATGAGGCTTTAGAGGGATATTGAATTACTCTGACAATCGACTCTGGATAATATTCTTCTCACTAAAGAGAGTAACCACAGCTAGAATGTGTTCACTTTAAGAACAGAAGCCTACTATAAGGAAAAAAAAAAAACCAAAACCCTGAGATGTAAGTCTGGCCCCATTTAGAATTCAGAGACTTCATTTTCTTCCACCTGTTTTTTATTCAGGGATTGCAAGAGGCTCTTTCCTTTTTCAGCTCCCAGTCGGGTTTTCAACTTTGAATGAACTAGTTGAAATGAAGAAAGTAGTCTCGCTACACCTGCTAGCTCTGCCAAAACCAGAAGTAATTAAGGAAAAAAAGTCTTTCTTTGTAAGAGGAATTGAAAATGCTTACACTTGAGGAGAAAATGTCAGTATCAGCATTTGCTCCATGGGAAAGGCTGAAAATAATAGAGCTGCTAGATGCAGAATGTGATTTCCTGGTGGTTAAATCTTGACTTGGCCTCCAGTCAGATGGGGCAAAAGTCCTGAGCTCTTGAAAGTAATAAAAATGACCTTTTTTCAGCTATATTGAGAAGAACTCACTGAGGCAACTTACAGCTTCAGGTATTTCTGTGGTTAGTCACATGCTTGTAATAGGTTATATAGTAAGACTTGGCCTGGGTGCTCTTTCATCATTTTAACCAACTGGAGTGTGTTTAGTTTTTTGCCTTTTTTTTAAATTTTATTTTATTTTAATCAAACTGAAAACCAGGTTGTATTTCTGCCTCACAACACACACCTATATCATTGATTTTTCTTGCCTTCACTTAAAGTGGAGGGGGAGTTGGTAAGGATGAGTCTGGGGCCAGCTTGGATGCCAGGTGGGTTACTGTGCTTTGGCCTTTGCTCCTCCTGGCCCATCACAGCCATATGAACCATGTCAGCACTCAGGCTGCTTGGTTCAACAGGGCCACCCCCAATATTCATTGTGTTTGTGAAGCAATAACAGTAAACCACGGAGAGAAGGAAAGTAGGAGAAACCAGAGATATATCACATGTAGAAATTCTTTAACATTTGTGAAAATTGAATGCAAGTTGAGAATCTGTTCCAAGACAGTTAAAAACTGGGAAGGATTACTTCTTTTTGTCTGTGTTCTTTGAAAAGAGTATATATAAAATGATCATTTGTATTGGTTATCTGTGCTGTAGCTCAACAGGAAAAAATCAGCTGGCATCAATTACATTTGTGGAGAGGAAAAAGATTTGACACTTTTGCCACATTGCCTGAAAAAAAAAAAAAGACGATTCTTGCTTCTGTCAAGATGCAAATTTTATCACAGATCTGTGGGATCACAGTCACTGTGTAGCAGTTGCACAGATGTGTAAACTACAGTGGGATGGAATAAATAATGAGCTGACTTGAGAATAACAGTGATTGTGGCCACCCCAACCTTTTTGACATTGCTTATAAATTGTGGAGGCTCCTGGCTTCCACTTCCCACCCTTTCTCTGATTATAATACCAATTTTCTACAGACCATTTCTTTCCAAATACTAGCATAACTACTGGGTTAAAATGAAATTGTATCAGACCTACAACTGCTAGCCTGGAAATTGATGGTATAGCCTGCGCATGTTTATAAATATACTTACATAACTTTCTGTATTTATATGTGATTGCAGTTTATTTATACATATTATTATATATTATAGTATATAAGCAAAGTGATTTTCAAAACCACACCTATGAGGAATTTTGCCCTACCATACTGAAAACTGGTGGTAGCAGAGGAGCATTGTTTGAAGGTGTCAGCACAGTGTTAACCCACCAAATCTACAAGACATTCAGAGTATCCACAGTGTGAGCCTTAAACCTGGCTAAAATTGGTCATCCCTTCCATCCTTCTTTCAGGGGAAAGCATGTTTATTCCTGCTTTCCTGTCCAGAGATTTGGAGCCTTTTGTTATGAGGAAAACAGATTTTTCCAGCCCGGGCCACAGGAGTGGGCATGTGTGTTTTCAGCCACTTAATCCTGTTGCTGTATAGAGGAGAAGTATTTTATATCCTTTCTTTTCTGTGAGAGAGGGAGCTCTCAACTCTTTCTGAGGCTTGAGGAAAAGGTGGTGAAGGAGGTATTAGAGCAGGTCTCTATGGACAGTTGTAGGCTGTTGCTCCACTTTGTCCACACACACCCCCCCTCCAGTTTGGCCAGATGAGGCCCAGAAATCTTAAAGCCCCATCACTGGGGCACTACATACAAACTGGTAAGTCACAGTTTAGACAAGTTCAGCTGGCAGCAGCAGAGATCATGAGCAACACAAGCAAGCAGGTCATTGACTGGTGCCTGTGGGGACATGCTCTGTGTCTAAAATGTGCCATCTTTGAGGAAAAGATTTCTCATGCCTGCAGCATAACTGGAGCAAATCAGAAGCATGCAGATACTATAGGTATTACAGGTTGGTTGGCTTATCTTTCATGATGAGCATTTAAAACTGCTTAAACGTTTTGTGCTGTGCTCGGTGACAGTTTTGTTCACTTGCAAGTGCAGTGGTTAAATGATGTGGGAGCTCCTGCTGAGCTATGTAGAAAACTCCACCAAGCTGTTAGCTCTCACAGCTGTCTGTTCCCTTGCATATAGGGGTAAAGAGATGAACAATATTTACCAAAGGTACCACTGAAGTCCTTTCTTGGATGTCATTGGGTGAACCTGGCTGTGGAAAGAAAAGGGAGCATTTAGCATCAAGAGTATCTCAGTACTGCTTGGCAGGTATTGCATCCCAGTATTGCCTGTCATCTGCCATGCAAAGTTGGTCAGGGCACCCTGCTATTGCACTCAGAGCAAAATTGCAGACAGAATTTAGCAGGACAGAAAATATTTGGCTCTCCTTTAGAGAACCGGAGTGGACCTGTTAGAGCTGCTGGAGTGTGCTGACTTGTCCAAGAGCTTCCCTCAGGCTGCTATTGCTCTCAAAACCTGTGCAAGCTGGAAAGGTGACAGCACTTTTCAGAATTTGGGGTTGATGTATAAACTGAATGCCAGCTGGGCAGGTGATGCTTGCAGTGCTGTGCACAATGGTTGAATGGTGTAAATCCGCTGTGGCATGCAGCAAGAATCTTGCACAGGCCTGGGAAGTTGCCGGCATGTATAAGAGAAAGAGGAGAGTATATAGCATGAGGGAAGGAATTAGGGAACTGGGGGTTATCATCCTGCTTCTCCCTCGAAGGAGTTTTATCTAAATTGGCAAAGGAAGTAGAATAGCTGGCCCCAAACAAACAAAAAGGGCCAGGGAAAGGTTTAAAAGCTCCCAAGAGAAGGAGCAAGGCTGGCAGAAGGTGTTTGACAGACATTTCTGAGTGAGTCATGCTTAACTGTCTGTCTGGTGCCACAAGGAATTTACAAAACTGGATAATTGCTCCTATTTATTTCTTAAAATATACAAAATGTGACGGGGTTCTGACTCGTGCGTTTCAGCGTAAAATGTCTTGCTGCGGGCTGGTATTCTCCCCTGGTTTTATCTCTTTTTTTCTTTTAAATTGCAGTCCTGTAAATAAAAGCCAGGCCCATTCTGCTGTGTCTTGCAGGCTGGTGGTAACATGGTTCCCCCTTGCCCTGGGTCAGTGGCTCACGTCTCTGTGCAGGGAGGTTGACTTCTGTGGTGCTGCAAAGAAGGGCAAACACACAGTCCTGGGTACCCCCCAGGAAGAGCAGTCAGCACTGGGAGGGCTGTAGCACCCCTGTTGAGCTCTTGGGTTACAGCTCCCTTTGATGGGGAACCTGGTGCAGTAAAACGTGCTCCTTAACTTGAAGTTCATCTTAGCCCTGCTGCACTAAGGCTTACTCAAGTGCAATTTCTTTTTGGTTCAGGAGACCAGAATTGAAAAGGTCCTTTTTTTTTTTTTTTTTTCCTGTTAACTGTTGAATTTTCATATTTATCCCTAAAGATGAAATTGGGAGTAATGTATGTCTACCTGCCTTTGGTTTTCAAGATGAGGCTAATTGTATGCCATGTAGGACAAGATAAGTTATGGGCTTGGGTTTGGTTTTTTTTTATTTTGACAGTAAGCAGGTCAAAGAAAGAAATTGAACTCACATGCTTGCTATTGGGTAAATCTTTGTAATCTGCAAGATTCAAGTTTAGGACAAGGCTTATTAAGGCTGAGTTCTCTAAGTCCTCTCCCAAGTTTCTTTAAAGACATATATACCCACAAAATCCATCTGTATTTATGAGCAATGAGGCAAACTTGTAAAACTTGCAAATTATTATCTAATCTAAATTTAATATGCAATTAAGGTTTTGTAATTATAGCTTTAGGGAAAATTAACTTTACGTGTTGTTCATAATGAAGCAAAAGTGCCAGACTGCAGACCGAACGATGACAAATGATATGCATGTATACAGGGGAGAAACAGCACGCAAACACCTACAAGCGGTTGTAAATGACATACTACAATTAGAAAACTAAACCATAAGGCAATGTTTGTCTTCCTGAAATAAAACCAAGTTGCACGCACGCACAGCCAGGTTTTGAAGTAGTGAGACTCCTTCTCTGGAAAGCTCAACACAGAATCCTGCAGTGACTTCTAAGTACGGTGAGGCTGTTGTATGGAAAAAGTGTCACCAGCCTAGTTCAGTGATATTCAGCCATAACATCAAAGTTGTCTGGTCTGGTTTTACCCAGTGAGTTTGTGACAGGATCTCTCTAGTTTGCCTGTTACAGATAGAAAATCCTTACAGAAATACCACTCTTTTCTTTGTCAATAAAGAGATGCTTGAACTGAGAGAGGATTGTCAAGCAATTCTGCTTCCTTGTGTTGGTTGCCTTGCAGCTGGCAGATTTCTAAGCAAGTCAGAATTCATTTTGGTTATCTGATCCATTTGTTTAAATAGAAGGTGAGTTAACTGAATGTGTATGCTGAGGAGAAATAGAATTTGTGCACGCTTGTTCTCTTTTCTTTGTACGTGCCGGGTACGATAAAAGGAAATGGTTTGGATTAAATTTAGAACGTAGCCATTTTAATATTGCTTGTGTTCTCAGCTGTAATATTGTAGCAACAAGTTAGAAAAATGTAATTTCATCTCTAGCAGAGGCATAAATACAGTGCTCTCCGCAGCTGGCAAGAGTCTCAATCACATCAGTAACACTTCATTTAGGGTGGCGAAGAGGAAAAACTGCCCCTCAAGTGCAGTGATACGTAGTATCGAAAGCTGTTTTATCCCCTTCTGGCTCCATCAAGTTGTTTGAGTGTTTTTCTTTGCTTTATTTGCGTATTCTGTGGTCTTCTGTCTCCAAAATACAAGTTAAACAATTGGTTATCTGTGTTTATTTATTTATTTATTTATAGAGCAATCCATATCTTGATAGGAAGCTGCTGCACATTTGGTAAATTGGAAGGACCTCTGTGGCTGAAGTTCTGGTAGAACTTAGACCTCTTATGGATGTCCTCCATAGAGCAGGAAGGTGTTGGTCTGGAAGGAAGTGCTCTGAGCACATAAAGGGCTCCCCACAGTGGGTCCATGCCCTAGTGTGGCATTTGTGGGTTGAAGGAATGACTTTCAGTGGTCACTTCTCTGTGGGGCTTGTTGATATGTGGAAGCCATTCTTGTATATGTTTTATTTTGTAACCTTCTTTCTCTTAAATTTCAATTGCTAAACTTACAGCCTTCTAATAATAAAATTACAGATGTATAGAGTGGAGGAGGCATGAACAGAGATTTCTGTTGAACAGAGATTTTCTGTTGAGGATGTGTGCTCATCACTTGGCTATCATTGTTCTGAGTGACCATTGCATCATGCCTGGAGTAAATGCCTACACTTTACCTATGGCAGAAGAAAGTGAAATAACTCCTTTAGGACCTCACATTCTTTATGCCTATTAAATGACAGTGAATGTCACAATAACGTGCACAGCCTTTGTGCGCAAATTGGCAGAACAGACAGAGTCATCTTTGGATGCTGACCATAGAATAGAGCTTGTGAACCCTCAGCTTTGTACCTAATATGATGTCTATGGGCTGGAATACCTCGTTGGTCAGTTTGGGGTCACCTGCCCTGTCTGCTTCTCCCTGCAGGTGTGGCCTTTTACTTTCTGCACCCCCCAATGTGGTGCACAAGATCCAGCAGTGGCCTTGGTCTGCACACCAACCCTTGGTAGTAACTCTAAACACGGGGTGTTATCACTGCCAGCAGCAGACACTGCCTGTGAAAATATGCTGTTAAATTCAGAAAGTGCAGTTACTTAGAAGAGACTGAACTGAAAAGTAATATCACTGAACAGAATTTGTTCTGTTCTAGCTCAAACCAGGACAGACCTGTACTTTTATTTATCCACCAAACAGGTATAAGCAATGGCATTGAAAGCTTTACCTCACATCTCTGCCTCAACTGATGTGTGGCTGGTTACTGCTCTTGGATTTTCTGGTGTTGTAAGGAGAGATAAAGGAAAAGATGCTTATGCTAGTGAGTTTCATAGCTTCTTTCTTTAAAAGAGAAGTAGCCTGAGTCAGGCCATCAGAGAAATCCAAAGGGTAGAAAGTATACTGAGAGGTGTTTTCTTCAGCTCCTCGCTGCTGTTTGTAGCAGGTCGCTTCATACACATGAAGCAGGTCATGGAAGAGATGCTTCTCACTTTGAATAAAAAAAAAAAGTTTCCTAGTATGCTCTCAATGAACAGAGTTTGTAGAATTCAGAAAAATATTGAGAAAACTCTTGATGAGACATTGCTAACAAAATGCTTTTTTGTACTGCTTCTGACTTGTAGCATTAGTGGCCTTTCTTCTTAGACGGGATTTGCCAAGTTTATACAGACATCAATGAGACTTACAAAGCTAAATTTGAAAAATACCTTATTTTAAAATGTGATGATAAAAGGTAGAATTCAGTATTGTAAGGGTTTCACTCTATTCCTCAACTAAGAAGAATGTTATGAGGTAGGTAAACTAGCAGAATTCAGGGCGGGGGCTAAATGTTCAGAGCAAAAGACATCTGCAGTTAGTTTCCTAAGTGGAGATAAATATGGTACAGTAGAGTGGAAGCAGATGGAAAATGGCAATAGCATGCTCAGAAGAACTGTAGGCAAAAGGCTTAGAGATACAAGAACTGGTTGTCACATTTTTTCTTGTCAAATAGAGTAATTCTCCCTGGGTTGGAATATTAGCATAATGGACCAATTTCTGATTCCATGCTCATACTCATGCAAAGCTCATGAACTTCAGAGGAATTGTACACACATGACAGCAATTAATTAAAACCTGGAGTTTAAACTGGAAATACTATATTCTAGAATGATGAATGGCTTCATTTTTTAATTTTGAGTTAATGAATAACTACATTTCATAAAATGACTATAGTGTGCTTAGTGCACATTGTGCATCTGTGGTTCTTTTTAACCTGATTTCTTAATAAAATGAGGTTATTGCAGTCACACCATCTCAGCCATTCTCCCTTCTAATGGCTTTTGAACTTGGTGGCACATTTCAGCCACATTTAACAGAGAGGTAAAAAGTCTCAAAGTAGTTTAAGGCTTTTGTGAATGTAGAAAGCTGGGTAAAGGAAAAAGGTTGTATTACTCCTCCTACTGTGAGGCACATAAGATTCTTTTAGATACCAGAGAATCCATGCAAATGTGGAGCCTCAAGATGCAACTCTGTACCCTTGAAATCTGTAGGACATCTGCCTCCTTGCCCTTTCCTTGAGATGCATATAAATAAGGGAGGGAGCCCAGAAGGATGCAGAGCATTTACAAACTTTCTCATTAGAAAAGATAAAGATCAGTACTATGGGGATCAGCCTCTGACTTTATGAAAGTCAAACAGCCCTGTGAGGTAAGGCACTAAAAGGCAACGGCAGCAGGTTGTTCAGTTTGAGCTGGGTTTGACACTAGTGCTGTCCTGCAGCATGGCTCTGAAAAGCAGGCACTTGGCGAGGATGTGAAAGCAGGGAGAGTGCTAAAGTTGACCACAGTTCTTGCTGTGGCTGCACAGGAGGAAATGGAGGTTTTGTGGTGAAAGGTCAATTTTGTGAAGTTACAAGGAAACAAAGGAGAAAAAAAAAGATTCTACCAGCAGGTCTTTGAATATGCATGTGATACGGGTACACTTTTAAAAAGGAAAAAGATGAACAGTGCTGAGACTTGCTGTCTTAAGATAGGGTAGATGTTTACTTCCTAGACACTTTGCTTAGCTGATCGTAATATATGTGTGTCAGATGCAGAAGTGTTGCTTCTCCTCATTCCAGCAAATACTGATTTCTCGGTCCTCTCCCTAGCCTGACCACGAGATTCAGCAAAACAGCTGCTGACCACCCTTTGCCTGTCAGTCTGTCCCTGAATTGCCTGACTGTTTTACACAGGCAGGAATGCCAAAAAGTAAAGAATTCCTGGGTTAAGATTAACTTCGAATTATCTCAACAGACAAATACAGTTAAGTGAGGGATTGGCAAAATAGATGCTGGCAGGTTCTGTGTCCAGCTTTGATACTGGAAGGATCAGACAAGAAGACTAACCTGTTTTTATTTGATCCCGGTCCATTTTAAGAGGAAGCACAAATACGTCAGCTGTGCTTTATGGAGTAATTGGGCAAATACTGTCCTCAGAAGGTCCCAGAGAGGAGCCAGCTGTGTTTTGCCTGCTGTTCTCTTTACCCTGTAGCAATACTGATAAAACTTTCAGTCCCCAGATGCATGGGGCTGCAGTGAGCCCAGGTGCAGTTGCACAAGGCAGCTGTGCCGTGTTGCCAGCCAGAGCCACGCAGCTCTGGAGTTCCACCAGAGCAAGATGGTGTCCAGCGTGTGGGGCAGGACACAAGCACAAGAGTGATAAATCCTGTTTTCTGCATGTAATGAAGCTGGAGAAGCAATGTGCTGTAATGTCTCTCTACAGCTTTCTGTCTGCTAAAAAGGGATGTGTCCTTTTGGGTCTGTAATACAGCAATGTCCTTAATGTAAGAGACAAATATCAAAGTGGTCCACTTTGGAGGATGTGGAAGTGGAGCTAAACCATTTTATTTGAGGAGAATACTTGACATTTGTATTCTTCCTCCTGCTGTTTGTAGGTGCCTTGGACCCTGGGGCCAAGCTGTGCATTGAAAAGCAGTAAGTGCTGGCCTAATGACTGTGGTAGATAAGATCATCAGCAAAGCTGCTTGCACATGGCTGTACAGAAGACAAGTAGGGATTCAAGAAATGGGCAGGGAGAGAAATGGTTCTTCCCTAGTTTGTTTGAACTGTTTTTTACGAGCAGACAGGTTAAGAGAATGACTCTGATTTTGGAAGTGAATAACGTAGTGTTTAATGCTTGGCAGTAGTAAACACAATGACTTCAAGAAAGAACATACCAGTGGAAAAGATGAATGAGTCCATTGCTGTTTTGGGGAATCAATCACTGCATACCATGGTTCCCTCCCACATGGTTCGTGTGAATGCTGGTGCAGCATTTTGGCTGCATGAGACAACTGTACCCTGCAGCCCTTTGGGAAAGGGAGAGGAAGGAGAGCTCCAGTTGTTTCTTTTTTAAACACAAGTCTCTGCTTCCCCAAAGCTGATTGGAAAGTAATCTATTAGTGGAAGAGATGTTCTTTCGGATTTAGATTATTCATCGTAATCTTCAATATTGACTCACTCAACTTGCTTTGCTTTGCTTTCTACGGTAGGCACAATACTGGCTATATTGAATTAGACATTTTTTTCTCCGCTGTAATGTGCTCCTGAAGTGCTATAGAATATAACTGTGCAAAAGCTAAACACTCTGTCCATTCAAAGGCAGTATCTGATTTGTAGAAGAGGCGGCAGAAAACAAGCTTTTACAAGTACAATTGCTGTTGAGTTTTATAAATAACACCATACTGTAAGCAGGTGGCAAATGAAAATGGCTTGGTTCCTCACAGCTGGCAGGTATTTTATTTTCGGACATCAGGAACTTCTGATACTTGACTTGTCAAAGGCATTTGTTACCATCTACTGGTTGGTCTGGTCATTTGCAACACTTGTAAGAGCCGAGCATAAATACTGTCGGCAGGCTTTAGCTGTGACAGAAAATCAGGGACAGGCTTTTATTTTTGGGGTGGGGTGTTGAAGCTGTGGTTTGACAGCCGGGGCTAGTACCCAGAAGGTCAAAAAAGCCAGTGCCAGATCAAACAGGATTTGGAATAAACTCTGTGGTGGTTTGGTAAATACATTTTATCGGGTTAACCTTGTACTGTTAGGATTCATACTGTATCAGATTTGTCTAAGTTACTATGACTTTCTGATGGTTCAGACAGCACCCATCTTTCTGCTTTAAGTATGGCACGTGCTCAGAGTTAAGTGCCCTGGCTAATTCAGTAGAATCAAGATTCTGCGCCAAAGCCCTTTCCAGATCAAGTTTGTACTGCTACATAGCCTCATTTTTTTCCTATAATTTTATATTTTTCCTGAACACTAACTGGTATATTTGATCACAAAACTGTGTCTTGACAAGGTGAGAAGTTCTTAAACTTGCTTCAGCATGGATTTTGGCTGTGGGAATACCTAATTTTTATTTCCTTGCATTCGTGTTTGCCAGATGGATGTGCTGTGTAACCAGGCCTGCCCTTTTAATCCCAGAATTCACTGCAGGATGAAGACCCTGCTCCCTAGATGGACTGTTGTACTCTTCTAGTCAAAGCCAACACATAACAAAGTTTCTGTAGCCCCCAGCAGCCCTTGCTTGGTGCTGGTTTGGGAGAAGTGTGTATGGAACATCAGCTTTGAAGGCAAACCAGGAAGGCATCAGTTGGTTTACGCAGCTCCAGAGGCTCAGCATGCCAGTTGTTGGGTGGAGGGGACTGAGGCTTCTGTTGCAGTTCAGGGACAACAACCCCTGAAGGTACAGCAGTCATGGCACAGCTTGTTTACTGATGGGGGCTCGACAGCTTCACTGTGGGTGCAGGGCTCCATGTTCCTCCTGTCATTAAGTCCAGTTAAATGATCTTTGTTTGAAGAGAGGTGAGAGAGTCATCTTCAGCAAACAGTCTTCTTACTGGACTGTAAATTGTAAATAATGATTTCTTCCTATTTTTGGAAGTGATTTGCACCATCAACAGTTCATTGTGTGAAGACCCGAGTGAAGCAGGCTTGGAGAGCAGAGTGGTTATTGGGTTGGGTTCCTGTTTCTGAAGTTGCATGGACTGTTTTCAGGGCTTTCTCTGGGCCCTCCCCTCCATTTGATTCTTTTTTCTCTTTCAGGACAGTTATTCTGAGTGACGGCCCTTGCACACGCTTCTGAGTGGTTATCATGGGCTTCATTGCCTTTCTGAAGACCCAGTTCATAGTTCACCTCCTCATTGGGTTCGTCTTTGTTGTCAGTGGACTGATCATTAACTTCATTCAACTATGCACGCTGGTCCTCTGGCCCATAAACAAGCAGTTTTATCGCCGAGTAAACTGTCGCCTTGCCTACTCGCTTTGGAGCCGTGAGTATGCTTGAAGGGGGTGTGAGGGCTGGGGGTGGGGAGGTGAGTGGGTTTTGTTGCTCTTTTTGTAATTAAAGAAAAAAAAAAGATATAGATAGATAGAGATATATATATATATGCACATATATGTATAAACAGAGACCCATGAAAGAGAAGTGATCATTTGGACATAGACTCTGTTTCAGAGCAATTCAAAGTAGCCATCTTTTCTGAAATGTTGGGTAAACACACAAAAGTCAATGGACTGATACATATTGTCACTGTTACTCAAAAACAAAAGAGAAGTAAACCTCCTCCCCACCCCCAGCTATATCTTGACTAGTAGGAATTGCTGATTCTGTCTCAATACCATCTTCATCCAGCATCAGAGCCTGTGCTAAGTGATGGGGAAGGGCAAATACACAGAGACTGCTTCAGTTATTGAGCATACATGCAATATTGACCACTTAGGAGCCTGGGTCAACTGTGTGGTCTGCAGAGAGAGTTAGATGCCTCTATAGGTGAACTGTGTGACAACTTCAGAGTCCTCTTATACCCTACAGTGTCCGTTTGTGATGCCAGTGTCTCCTTTTGTGAGCAATTTGTCACTCTTCTTCTTCTGCCTGTGGGACAGCTCTACAATGAGTACAGGTGCTTTGTTCTCCTCTTTGAGGCCTTTGCAAAACTTCCTCCCTGTGGATGGCTTTTTTTTTTTTTTCTCAACATACAGCTTAACAGGGGATTAGATTTCTAAAATTAATGTTCAGAAGGCTCCTTAGTCCAAATGTCACCTCCTATTTCAGCAGTGAATCATCTAATTTGTTTCCATTCTTCATCCCCTCCCAGTATGCATGGCCACTTACCTTAGTGCTCAGCTCAGCATCCAGCTCCCACTTTGGGTGAGTCACCTAAATGAGTACTTAAATTACAGTTGAGCAGTCCACTGACAGTCACCCACATTTCTTAAATCATTGATGTGAAGTACTACCATCAAAAATATCTAGTTTTGTTTCTTTTTAATCTTGTTGTCTTTGTCCTTCCTGTGCTTTTTGTCCTCCTTATTGAGAATGCTGTCTGAGAAGCACAGGAGAAAGGAAATTAAATAGAGAGTGGCAGCCAAACTGTCAGGAGAAAAGGTATTGTAATGGAAGAACCTGTAAGTGGAAGGTTCAAAATTAGCTTGGTTGGAGGGTAGTAGGAGTATGTGGGATTTTGGTTTTGTTTGCTTGCTTTTAAGAATTTCTTAATGTACTTTTAATATCTAGAATCTGATTTCATACTGAAAACTACTGTTGCAATAATAATCTGGCTTTTTTGAGGATATGAGCTGTTTGTGCCTGTAAGGCTTGGAGGTTCAAACTCTTGATTTCTACAAGTTAGCACTGTGCACGGAAAAATCACATTTTAAATGCTGTTATATCTTGTATGCGCTGGAAATAACTCACACTGTTGTTCAAAAAAGATTTGGAGAAGCTGAGTAGATAATTGGGTTGTTCTTAGGATAACCCCTTGTGTATGGCCTATTATAAATTAAAAGATTGAGAAATTAAGCTATGAAAATTAATGTAAATGTTATATGGGATTGCAGAGTGCTGTTGGACTGTAATGGAAGAGCTGACAGGATGTGCTCTTCAATTGTGATTTATAATAAATTAAGTAAGCCATGTAAATGCAGCAGTTCAAATGTTGCCATTCATAATGAAATATATTTCATTATGTGGAAGCCTTTTGGTAATGAACCTGTAGGTTGGTATTCTGTTCCAGATGCTACATTTTGCTCGCTTACTCCAAGCTTTTTAGTTTTAGACTGACAGTGTTTGTGTCAGAGCTGCCTGTAAGAGAAGATGCTCTGCCCATCTGGCACAGGATTGATGTGCAGGGGTAGATACACAGGTGATTGTGTGTCTGGCTGTTGTACTATAGGCTGCTGAAAACCAGGCTTTATTCTTACTGTATTTCTTCTCAACTACATATAGCACAGCTTCAGAAGGGGAAGGAGATAGACTCTATCCAGTGCTCGCAGCAGATGTTTGGGGAAAAACATCTGCTGGGCTCTGGCCTCAATGTAAACCCTTTTCAGCACATGTGATTCCTAACGGGTAGTCTGTACTCAAGATCTCCTACGTCATCTTCTTTCAGAGGACTCATGCCTTCGGAGAGCTCAATGTGTTTGATTTAGTCCGATTGCAAAAATAATCTCTCAGATGTTAGTACTTCAAACTGAGAGATGTGCTGTGCCTTCTTACTTTGCTTCTGGGTGGCTTGTGAAGCCATAAACCTGCCCGCTTTGGCGTGTGGCAGCCTTGGCCCACAGGAGAAGGATTGTTGTGTCTGTTGCAATGTGTTGCTTCTCCTCTACAGGAAGTGTCACAAGCAGTGCGACTGTTATCATCCCCTCATTCAGAAGGATGGGCTTGCTGTAGTATTAACAGGATTGGTGCCACGCAAAATAGCTGTATCTCACACACTGAAGAAAAGGAAAAAAGCCCACTCCTGCTTATAATTGCATCATTTATCAGTACACTTGTAAAGGACAATCTGTTTCCTCGTATTAATCCTCCATCTCATCAATCCCCCTCTCTCAGTATGAACTCTGGCAAAGCTTCCTCCACTGTTCCAGAGTGAATGGTACAAGAAATTCTCTGCTCTGCAGAAAATCATCTACGCTTGCCTCTGCAGAATTTTTTTTTTTCTGATTTTGAAGAAGGAACACACACATTTTACTTTTTATTTTATAAGAAAATGCAGCAACTGTATCAGGTAAGGAAGATGTTCCTTCTTAGTACTTAGCAGCAGAAAGGGAAAATCACTCAGAGTACTGCACTGTGTTTGGTACCACTACTCTGTTCTCCTGGCCACCTGCTTGGAAGAGCGTAGCTCTCAAATGAGGACACGCTTGCTGTCGTCTTTCCTCTGTTAGTGAGCCAGGGTAACCAGAGCAGGAAAGATAAATGATCACATCATTTGCAAAGGAGACAAAGCTGAAAAGCAATGATAGAAACCTGTAGTTGGTATAAACTATTATTTTATCTTTCCTCTGCTGTATTTCCAGTTGACCAGGGTTACACTCTCTTGATCAGCAAGTTGCATAACTTTGTCATGGCTGCAAATGAACGAGTCTTGAAAATAACCTAGTGGTTACACAGAATCCCAGAATGATCAGAGTTGGGAAGGACTTCTAGAGATCATCTGGTCCAACGCCACTGCTAAAGCATGTTCACCTAGAGCAGGTTACCCAAGACCACATCCAGGCAGGTTTTGAATATCTCCAGAGAAGGAGGCTCACTGGGAATACAAGTTTAAAAAAAAAACAAAAACCAGTGCTAGAGAAGCTATGTTTCTTCAGCAGACCAGGATTGTTTTTCACCTGTCATTCAGCTAAATACTGTATTTGCCTTTTCTGTGATGCAGTGCAAAATTGGATTGCCTGTTGTTTGGCAGTATGGATAGATTGCCCTGTCATTATACTGCTGATCAGAAGCCCTTGTGCAGGAAGGCACTGCTCCATTTTGAAAAACCAGGGACTGCCAATGGAAAGTTGAAATAACTGTGTGGCAGAACCTGATGGATAGAACTGAGGGGGCACCTTCCAGTTTTTCACGCTGCAAGTTTGTCATAGTAATGTGGGTAGAGTTGGACTTTTTAACTGCTGTATTTGTGAAACCAAATTTTGATTGCATCCATATCTCATTGAAATGAAAAAAAAAACAAAAACCAATGACTGCAGTTTGCATGGAAGCAAATCTTCCTACTGGGAGAATGAACTATTCTCATACTTTTTATAGCTGTCTCATGCTACAAGAAATGCCTTCCATCTGTGTCGTTATACTGAAACGAGAGAAATAGGCTAACCATAGCAACTATGTTCAGTGTGTGCTGAATTTAAGTGGAAAGATACATATTTTTTTTTAAGATGAAAAAAGGGGAGGTGGAAAATAAGAAGAGTGGGTAGCGAAGGAAATGTTCAGGGTAGAGTAAGAGAGATGCTGGGACATTGGAAAGCTGGAGAAGACAGAGTAGAAAGGGCTCATGCTTTCTTTTGCAGTAAAAGAGAGACGCAATTTACCATTCTATTTTTTTGTCTGGGTATTTTGATAAATTAGCTTGATTCTCTGGTGTTTCTGACACTGTGTTGATAACCATAATACAGAATGATTAGAGTCCTGTGTTCTAATATTAAAATCTATTGCAGAACATCTATGGCACTGTATCCCTTTAAAAGCCTTTTATTGGTCTGTTTACCTCCATAAAGCTTGTTTCATGTTGAGTAAAAGCATTAGGCTGCATCTATGCATAATTTGTATTCCACCTGGGAGAAACTGTACTCATTTAGTGCAGCAATCAACGGCTCAACTGTCTGTTTCCAGGCACAAAGTTTTGTGGGGTTTTTTTTCCAGTGATCATGAAACTTCACATTCATAATACAATGCCCGGACTTGTCACTTAAAAACTTGCTAATCTTTCCATAATGGATATATGTAGTGCCCTAAATACTACTTTAGGGTGGTGTTATGATTTGGCCTAATGCCCATCCAAGCTCTCATTTCATCTCTACTGGGGCTGGATTTTAAAACTAACAGGGTTGTTGGGAATCAGAAGAGACAAGGCACTAAATGGGGCTGAAAATGAAACTGAATGTGTTCTGTAAATGCCCCACCCCTAATTCTTCTCTCTGTCCTCATCATGTTTGTTAGAGTTGGTCATGTTGCTGGAATGGTGGTCAGGCACAGAATGCACCTTGTTCTCAGACGAGGCCACAGTGAACACCTTCGGGAAAGAGCACGTCATCATCATCTTGAATCACAACTTTGAAATTGACTTCTTGTGTGGCTGGACTATGACAGAGCGCTTCGGAGTGCTAGGGGTATGTGGGGCCATAAGTTTTCTCTTCATCTGGAGGATGATAGTTCTGTTTAAAACCCATTCACAAATAGTTTCTTCTCATTTCATTTTCCAGATGTAACTCCATCCACTCTTTGTCATCTTAACTTCAGTGTCTTTGATGTTATTGTACAAATCAGCAGTTTACATTTTTGGATTGTTCTTCTTGTTTTTCTTCAAGAGTTCCAAAGTTCTTGCTAAGAGAGAGCTACTATATGTGCCCCTAATTGGCTGGACGTGGTACTTCCTTGAAATTGTTTTCTGCAAAAGGAAATGGGAAGAAGACAGAGATACAGTTATTGAAGGATTAAAACGTTTGGCTGATTATCCTGAATATATGTGGGTAAGTACTGAGTTCCTCCTCTGGTACTGACTGCTGGAAATGAAATGGTGATGAAGGTACTTATGTGGTACTACAGCCTTACGTATCAGGAGGTCTGCTCACTACTTTCTTCAAGTGTTGTCAAGGAAAATCTGTGCTCTGTTTCAGGAGGTCTTTGGGGATATGCTGGTAAAACGTTGCTGTGTGCCTGTTGGTAAGGAAAGTCATCTGGGAAATAGTTCAGAAGCTTGCATAGATGATTAGAAGCTTGATGATAATTTATAAATCAGGCTTGTGTAATACTAGATAATTTTGTCTGAAGTTAATTTTTACCTTTAAAAAAAAAATCAACCAGCACATATTTGACTACTAAATCTATAAACTTTATATTTTTCTGAGGTAAGCTAAAAAGACACATAAACAAAAGTCTTTTCTGGAGAAGTGAGTGAATTTGGGGAGGAGGATGGGGAAGGGGGATGCAGAAACCTTGGATTTTGAGAGTATATTCATTTTGAAATTGTAGGTTTCCCAAAAAGTTCTGATGAGAACATATGGCAAGCTTACATCTGCTTTTGCATTTATGCTTTTCCTTTTTATTTTGACATTATTTGAAGTCAAGGACAAAGCATCTATGTTTTCATTATGTGCAATGTTAGATTTTACTGCAGTGGTATCATCAGCCTGTTAACCTTCTTTTAGCTTTGAATGCAAACATTTTGATAATTTTACTGGTTTGCTTTTATAGCAGCAGAGGTAATATACATCTATTTGGCTCATAGAACATTCTAAGGGGCTTTTTTGTGCTTTTTAAGTGACTTCTTTAGTATTATTCAGTACGGTTGTTACAATGAATAGTGAAATAGCATTAACTAGTATATAGTGAATATGTCATTTGTGATTTTTCTATCATTACAAAGGTACAAAAGATAAGAATCTGGAGAATGTGTTCTAAACTACTTAATCACTTGAATATATGGATATGAACTACATTTAATATAGTTTCCTGATTAGTGCTGGGGAAAAAAAAAAAAGGGGAAGAAAAAACCCTACCAATTAAAAAAATCTCAAGACTGTACTTTAGTTGCAAATCTATACATTGTAATGATTCTACAGTTGAGAACCAAGGACCAGTCTCTAGGGAAACCAACTAGAAAATATAAATGCAAAACGTAGTTAACATTGATTATTTAAATCAAGACTTCCTGCTTGATAATTTAAATCATGATTAAAATTGACTTGAGTGAATCAATTTCCTATTTTTTTTGCATTTAAATGCCACAGTTAAGGGCTGTCTGTGCAGCCTTCCTTTGTGAGGTCTTTCTCACACATGCACTGCAGCACAGTCTGTACCTCATTGATGTACTTGGTCCAGAACTATCACTGCACTGTTGAGTAGGAGAGGGATTTGAATTTAGTTTAAAGAGCTTTCATTGCAGACTGAAGTTGAGGTTTTGGTGATATACTCTGTATCTTGTGCTGTCACTTGGTGGTGGTGGTTCGTCAGGTTTTCATAATGAACATGCCCTCAAGGGCCACGTGAAGATAGCGGGACCAGTTCCTTCTGTTCTGTCACTGCTCTTTGGCAGGTCTAACACTTGTTTCTATGGCTTTGTGGTTTTAACGTTCATTTACCTTGCCTTTTGGTGGTGCACAATATGTGGATACATTACAGAGCAAAAGTCAAGCTAACAGTTGTACCACTACAGTACTGACAAATAGCAGATGTATAGTGGTGCATTCAACAAGTCTTTCTCTTGAATTGTAATGTTGCAACAGATGATCTTACTGTGACAGAGTAGTAGCAGCCTGTCCTTGTCCCCCTTCATTGCTTGCCTGGGTTGCAAAGGGTTGTGCCTTCAACTGCAGCAATGTTTCCATGGCTGGCACAATGGGAATGATGTCCACCTTTCAAAGAGGCCAGGGATAAACAGAAATTCACCGTAGTGCCCTCAGAAGGGCTTTGCTTGCTCTTAACTTTGCATTGCTTCTGTCCTTTCTCTCAACTAAAGCAGAGGCAATATAGAGGCTGGAGAAGGACAGAACAATGTTTTGTGCTGCTTGGAATCAGCTTGGGAGGATTTAAGTCTGTATTTGGGATACCACAGTCAGATGAACAAGGTAAAAGTTTTAAGGAAAGGCACCGTTTTGTATGAACGCAACTGATACAAATGAAAAAAAAAAAAAGGATATAAATAAATAAATCTGAAAGGATTTCTGAAAGCAAGTCCGTCTTTGGATGAATAATTCTGGTTGTACAATGGAAACTTTAAATGAGATAGCAAGTGATGCATATGTTTTTTTCCTAAACTGGTCATATACTGTTACTTGGATTGCTTTTCTCATTTGTAGATTAGTCCATTAGCAGCCTTGGGGGATTTTTCTTTTTTTAAGTAAATGCTTCAGGTACATTTTTTTTCACCTTAAATTTGGTCTCAGATTTGTTAAAATTAAATATAATTGTAAATGAGTTGTGAGGAGATGCTTATGCCTAATGAGACAACTGAAGTGTGTGCACGTGCATGGCTGTCTATTTGTCTTACACAGATGCTCAGCATTCTGCTTGGTTTCTTTTGATCTCAAGATGTCCTTGGTTTTGCCTTTTGTCTTGTACTAGTTTCTCCTGTACTGTGAAGGAACTCGTTTTACAGAGACCAAGCATCGTATCAGTATGGAGGTAGCTGAATCCAAGGGGTTGCCTAAACTGAAATACCACCTGTTGCCCAGAACCAAAGGCTTCACCACTGCTGTCCAGTGTCTCAGGGGAACAGGTACTGGCACGCTGCTACTTGTTCTTTGCATTAATCTTAATGTGTTGTTTAATATACTCTGTGTAGCACAGTGTGGTATAGGCTCTTGTTCATTACATCAATTACAATTAGTGAGCTGGCAGTAATAAGCATTCAGTGTGTGAACCATTAATTTGTAAATTGCCACACAGCTCTTAGATAGCAGTCTTAAAAAATAATAAACCTTTAATGAATGTCATTGTTGCTTGGTTCAAGTTTTCTTGTGTTGTGGTAACACATGTGCTACGTAGTTGGGAATGTCAGGTGGCTGATACAGATAAACACAAAGTAGTAAAGGACTCTGCTACCTGACATCATTAATGCAAGGTTTACAGAAGGCTCTGTTGCTATCTAATGCAAGAATGTGGTTGCTAGAATTGATGCTATAACAGCCGTATTTTCTTTCTTGCAACAGTTTCAGCAGTCTATGATGTAACACTAAATTTCAGAGGAAACAAGAACCCATCTTTATTAGGAATTCTTTATGGAAAGAAATACGAAGCAGATATGTGTGTAAGGTGAGCATATAATGATGGAGGTGAGCCTTAAGATACATGCTCTGGCATTTTGAATTGTATTCAGATTTTACAGGGAAATGTCTTTTCCTGCAGTCCCCTTTTCTTTGTTCTTCAGGTTTCTTTGCAGGCCCCAAAGATCTCTCTGGTTCCCTCTTCAGTTCGCCTCAGTGTGAGATCCCATGATGATATCACTCATCAAGTCAGAGAGCACTGGACAGACAGACTTTTTAAGCCTTTGACCACACTGTCCTTCCAGGGTTTCCCTGTTTCCAGGTTTCTTCCAGGAAACCTTCCAGGTTTCCCTTGTGCAGTGAGGACACTTGTCTACCTTTTCCCCTTTGCTGGGAACAGAAAACCAACTGTTCCTCCCCCCTGCCTTCCTGATCCCCTGTGAGCATATGCGTAGTACAAATAGCATGTCCAGCTTCAGTAGTCTCTTGTAGTAAATAGTGTAAAGCTCCTCACTGTGCCATTTTCTTTCCTTCTCTCCCATGGTTTGATTAGCAGATTATAAGTTAAATAATGCTGAAATTCAGATATGGTGTGAATGAGGTGGGACATTCCTCACATTTCTCATTACTCTTGCCTGAAAGAGTAACTGCTAACATGTAATTTCATGCAGCACATACACACATACACGGACACACATATGTACTTTCTCCTTCTTTCTTTCTCCTTGTTGCCTTCTACTTTAAAGGCTTCCTTGTGATTGTAAAAACTACCAACCCTTCCCCATTGAATTTCTTCTTTACCCTTTTATGTTTGGACCTGACAAACAACCTGGTTGTTCTTTCCATAGTTCTTTTAACAGTTCACTTCTGCTTCTCTGGAGACTTCATCCACGTTTTAGAAAACGTTGCTACATTCTGCTGATGAGGTTGATGTTTAGTTTTTTAAAAGGGTAAAAAAACCACCAAAACAAACAAACACCAAAACAAACAAACACCAAAACAAACAAACACCAAAACAAACAAACACCAAAACAAACAAACACCAAAACAAAC
>JANHGN010012194.1:0-12326 GCA_024605025.1 Megaceryle maxima | reverse complement strand
TTGTTTTTTTTTTTTTTTTTTTTTTTTTTTTTTGTTTTTTTTTTTTTTTTTTTTTTTTTTTTTTTTTTCATTTGCCAGCATGTCTCCAGTAATGGTGGGTTTCTTCTAGCCTTAAGACTTTTTTGAGAAAGTTTATAACAGGTGACTGGTTGCAGAAAATTTTTTTTCTTATTGCTGCCTCAACCATTGTGTTGGTAGCCTTCCTTCAATATAGATCTGTTTCTGTTTAATCCTTGCCTTTGTTTGGGTTGTTTTCTGTCTTGCCCATGCAGTCAAATATAATCCTTCATTAATTAAAGTGTTCTTTAAGGCAGAGGTGTTGACTGTTTTTATGCTAGTGACACCAGCCTTTCCAGTCATGCTAAGTAAGAAGGAAACTCCATTTTCAAAACAGATAAGGAGAAAGAGTGCTTTTTTTTTTTTTTTTTTAAGTCTATTGAGCCTCATTTTCCAATCAGTATCTGAAGTCCAGTATCTATTTTTAACTCGTTTAAAAGATGGTCACTGCTCTGGCATGGAGTTCCTCCTTCCCAGATCACTTCTGATGACTGCTGCCTCTTGTCAGCTATGACTGAGCAGAGTCATGTGCTCCTCTGATTTGTTGCTGTTTCGGTGTAATGGCTTCAGGATTTCAGAGCAGGTTGGAAATGGTTTGAAGTGGTGCAGCGCAGTTCCTGGCCCCTTCCCATAGAGGTCACTCCTGCAGCTGTCTGCTACCAAAACCTTAAAGGTTATTTATGTCTGATGCATCTGTCTCTGCTGTTTGAGACAGTTTGTTTCTATGGTCCCGACAGTCCTGTTGTACCTCTTTAAGGGATGTGAATCTCTCGCATGACTGCCTTTAATGTCTAGCACTGAAAGAGTCTGAATCTTAAGTGTTTTAAATTCCTGGCCATTCATATGTAAGAAATAATATTGCATGCATTACAAATTCTGACCCTGGTTAATTGCTGTATTTTCTCCTATCAACAATCATTATATTCCCATTATACTCCAGTACAGCAGCACTGGCTGTGGAGTTGCTGTTACAGACAGATCCTGATGTTTGAGAGATGCTTGGTGAAAAAGAAAAGGAAGCATGTGTGGCCATACAGGTAAATACCCAGATAAAGTCTAAAGATCTGAATAGAATGAAGCTAGAAATGAAACACATGTCCCCTAGCATCTCTGGTCTTCATTAAGGTTAAACTTACATTGTTTGGGGGCTAGCTCTATCTCTGACACTATGTAACATTAGTCATAAAACAGGAGACATTTTGTTTAAAAAACATGAGACCTCACTAATTCAGCAGGATTATGCAGTCTGAGTGCACCTCAACAATGTGGAGTGAGCTGCTGTAAGAGCTCACTGCCAAGGACAGGGTTCCTTCATTTGTCCCAGCTCTGACACTCAAGGACTCTTCGGAATCTAATTCCAGGTGTTAGGGGGGAGAGGGCAAGGGAGAATGTCCCTTTCTGGCAAGTAGCTTTGTTGTGCATGGAGCCCCATCCCAGGAACTGGGAGAAGCCAACTGCTTTAACACCAGTTTCATTCAGTTTTCCTCCACAAGCAGTTCTGTGGATTCATTCTTTTCCCTTTTAATAGGTCTATTATGTGTCTTTTCTGTATAAGCTTTATGAAATGCATTAAATTAATCCCAGTTAGAAGTTTGAGGGTAGAGGGGAGGGGCTTATTGCATTTTACTCTAGTCTTGCATAGACTTACTTCCTTACCATCCATAGCAAATCCTGTTGCCCTCATTCCACAGAAAATAAATACAAAAAAACCCCACCCAACACAAACAAAAAACCAAACAGAAATTAGCCATTTCCAAGGTCTAAATAGTACAGAAGTGTATTTTGGTGTGTGTATATATCAGAGGATGTGTTAAAAGTATTTAAGGGTAATTTTGTGTTTTTCCAGCTTACTGAATTTTGTCCTTAGCATAAGAAGGACCTCTTGCATTAGAATAATTTTAAGCAGCATGGAGGAAAAAAAAGAAAGCAAGACTAAAAAAGTTGATCATTAGGTAAAAACCATCATATATACCCAAAATATACAAAACCTGTAACATACGCCAACAGCCTCATCCATGGGTGGGGTACTGCAAGTCCTCAGGTCCCCAGGATGATCACATTCCTCTGTGTGTACATGTCATAATAATCTTCACCAGGTGCCTCTTTGACCTGACCTTTTATATTTTTCTTCTTAAGAGAGTGGATTTTTGCCATTGCTGAGTGGATTTGGGTTGTGCCACCACCCTGTTTCTGTTGCTACCGTCTTGGGAACTTTGAAACAGGTGAAATCAGCTTTGACTGGTTTAATGGTGTTTGTGAAGCAAGAGCCTGTACTTACACTGGCTGAGCTGGTGTTACAGTTTACTGCTGCTCAAAAGGCAATATATACCTGCCTTCAGCTAGCTCTAGGGGTTTATTTTTCCCTTTGCAACAAGTTCAGCTCATTCAAGGGGCAGGGAAAAAAATCAGCTACCAAAACACCCCAAATACTTTGACAGGTTTGATCACTTGCCTAAGAGCCAGGGGTAATCTGGAGAACAAGTCCTATGACCAGAGGCTGAGGCGATTGGGATTGTTTAGTTTGGAGAAGGCTGAGGGGAGACCTCACTGTTCTCTACAACTCCCTGAAAGGAGGTTGTAGTGAGGTGGGTGCAGCCTTTTCTCTCAATTAGATAATGAAAGGAGTAGAGGAAATGGCCTGAAGCTGCAACAGGGGAGATTTAGATGGGGTATTAGGAAGAATTTCTTTACTGAGAGTAGTCAGGTGCTGGAATGGGCTGCCCAGGGAAGTAGTGGAGTAACCATCCCTGGAAGCATTCAAAAAAATGGGTAGATGTGGCACTTCAGGACAAGCTCTCATGGGATGGTGACATGGGGTGGTTCTGTGACATACAGAGGGAAGGTAGAGAAGCAAAAGAAGGAACAGATCTACCTCTTTTAATGCAGCAAGTTGCAAAATTCTTAGGCTTCTAAAGAAACCTCTGCTTTCTGTGGCATGTCCTTGGGTTGACGGTTGTTAATGACAAGTTGCTCTTCAGCACTCCAGCCTGTTGACCGTGTTGGCAGCAAGCCAGCCACATGCTGTGCTATGATGTAGAAAAACTGCAAGTACTAAAATGTTCCTTTTCTAAGGGTGCCATTTCTGCAGGTAGCACAGGGATTGGAAATACGCAGCGTGCTTGTCGTCGAGGACGTTTGTCTTCTGACTTTGACCAAGTGGCAGCAAAAGTATCCTGACAGCGTGGGCGGCCCTGCCACAAGCCCCATTGACAGGAGCAGCCCAGTCGTTTCTTGGACACCTCAGGTCCCATCTCCTCCCCTGCACCCCCTGTACGGAAGGGCAGAGTCCTGCCAGGCCCCTCACGCGGGCGTGGGCAGTAAACCTGCGAGGAAGCTCTGGCCTCGTGTCGCGAACGTTTCAGTACCGCCGGGAAGAGCTCGGCTCCCCTAGACACCATGGCGCGTGCGGAAAAGGCGCTGAGGCGGCGGGGCGGGGCTGGTCGCGTTGTCCCGGCAACTCCCGCGGCCGTCTCGAGAGGCACCTCCCCGGCGGCGGGCAGGGGCAGGGCGCGGGCGGGTACTGCGCCTGCGCAAGGCGTGCGGGCCGGCGGCGTGCGTGTTGTTGTGCGGCGGCGGCAAGATGGCGGCGCACGGGGGCTCTGCGGCCTCCTCGGCGCTGAAGGGGTTAATCCAGCAGTTCACCGCCATCACGGGTGAGGCACACGGAAGCCGGGGCCCGCCGAGCTCGGCCGAGGTCGCTGCCGCCGCATGCTTAACAGGCGGCTCCCGTCCGGCCCCCACCGCCGCGTCAGGGGGCGGCCGTCCCGGCGGGCCGGGAGGAGCGGGCCGCGGCGTCAAGCGCCGCGCCGCGCGGGGCGAGGCGGAGCGGCGCCGGCGGGCGGCCTCGGGCGCGCTTCCCCGTCTCCCCGGGAGGTCATCGCGCTGCCGCCGCGGTCTCCTTTGAGGCGAGAGGCGCTGGCGATGCCCCGGCTCGTCAGCGGGCGCTCCGCTCCGGGTGGTGCCTGAGGCCCGGGCCGGGCATCCGCGGTGCTTCCGCCCGGTACGTCGTAGGGTTCCCCCTCGCTTTTAGCGGCGGCTTGGAGACGCCTCTCGGTTGTCCCCGGTCGGCCGAGTTCCTCGGTGGTGCGTGTGAGTTTCCTCTCTCCTCCCGGCCGTCTGGTCAGCTCTGCCCCGGGAATGGCGTCCCGCTCAGCAAATAGAGCTGACGGCCGTGAGGGAGACTGAGCCCAACCTTGAGTCCGCGTTTAAAAACAAATATCTCGAAGTACGATCGACTTACTGAGAATTTAGTTTGTTAGTGAAAACAGCAAGGCGCTTTTAAATTGAAGTTTGCAGCAGGTGATAATTCCTGCTTTAGCTTGTGTACTTTGGGTGCTTGACCCATTTTGTGTTTAATCTGCTTCCCTATAGTTCCCCCTTTGCTGATGGCATTATGTATCAACTGACGAAGGAGAGTTTAATGAAACATCTTTGGCTTTTTAGTTAACATAAGTGAAACCGCTTTTAATTGAGGTACTGTAACCAGCTCGTTTTCAGATTGTGTCCCTGTACTCAGGCTTGGATACGCTCAAATCCTGAACAGGGCTGTTGAGGGCGGTTAGTATGTTGTGAACATGTCGGTGGGATACACTGGGAAATTATTGATTGTTCAGCTATGCTCGAAGCTTTTTTGAATAAACTCCCAATAAAAAGAACCTATAGCAAAGAGGTTTTCATTATAGTAGGTGTCCCTGTGTGCCTTGTGTTTTTGGTAGTCCTTGAAATACTTGCTAAAAACCGAACTGGAACAGGTGGAGCCTTCCTAGTTTGCTCTTCCTGACAGCTTTCGGTGCTTATACACGCATTTAGGCTGAACATAAGAGCACCCCTTTTATGAATTCACAATATTAAAAAAACCCCAAAACAAAACAAAAACCAAACAACAAACCTGCTGGGCTTCACCCATCCACGATTTACTTTAGAGTTTTGAAGTTTTGTTTTTTCCATTTTAACAGACATTAAGGTTATGTCTTAAAGTATGTTGTCATGGAGCTTGTCCTGCTAATACTGGTGTGATTTGACAGCTGCTCAGAGGCACACATACCCTCAGCGATTTGTGTTAGCAGCTTTCAACTTTGAGTTGTAAGTTATGAAATCACTCCTGTCTGTGGGGAAAAGGCTGAATGAATACTATACAGCAGTTTCATTCTAGCGTGGGTGATAGTGAAGAATGAGAAATGATGTGTTTTTCTTATCCAGATGGCAGAATTGTGTTTCTTTGGTGCTCTCATCCAGGAAAGTATTGCTACGAGAATGTAGCTCCTGTGTGTCTTTACCAATGAAATTATGGTATTTCTTTGAAATTTGCTTTTGAGATTTAATAAATATTTGGTATTTTGTGTTTGCCAGCATAAGCACTGAAAACACTGATGTGATGGTCGTTTCCTTAGGAATGATAAATCTGTACAAGCACTTTATGTTGGTATCTCTTCAAATAGTGGGTGGCTGAATATAATTTTTTTTCTGTCAGAGGGGCAGCCCACAGCGGGGCAGAAGCAGAAGGCCTCCAATGGCAAGATACCCTGACCCTAAACCGTGACATAAATGAATGACTTTGTATGACTGTACAGTGAGCCTGTAAGATGGTGTGCATATTCCAGACTATATTGACATTGTTTAATTGCTATAGCTGTCACTGAAACAAGCTGAAAACACCAAAGAGCAGTTTGTCTGAAGAACTTGATGCTCTTGCATCTTTTTTTCAGATGTCACTAGTTTTTATTTTGTACTTTATTCATCTATGTTAAGGTCTTAAAATGCAACTGATTGCCATCCAAGTACCCTTGTCATGCCAGGTTGGTGGTTTGTTGTGTTCTTTTTGAAAAGCACTTCCTTCAGTGAGTTTGTCTTTCTCTGACATTTAATGTAATGGTGCAGATCATTTAGAATTGATTTATCTTGACAGTTTCAAGTGGTGTACTCTCTGTTCACACTAGACCTTCTTGAGTCTTTCACAGAAAATCTGAGAAACTAGCAAATGTGTTTTGCCCAAACTGATGTTATCTTGTGACTCTGATGCTGGGGAAAGGGATTTCTTCATTTTGGTGACTTACTGTGAACTTACTAAGAAATGCCACAGATCCAAAAGCTACTCCCAGACTGATTCAGCTCCATTTTGCCACTCTTCCTATCTACTGGTCTTCCTATATGAAAATAAGCTCCTTGGCATCCCATCAGCTATAGAGACAGATACTGTAGTAAGTAGACATTTAAAGGGTTGGGTGCAGGAGAGCTTCTGTTGGCGTGGGTGCTTCTGTCCATGGTATGGGTTTTGAGGAGAAACTGGGAGGTATAGGCTGACCTGAGGAAAGAATTACAATGATGTTAAGGACTACTGTTTTCATCCTGAGCAGCAAGAATAATACTGAGTTTAGTGATACTTAAGAGAGATTTTTAATAAATGTTAGTCATTATACAAATAACTGTGTAGATGTGTACAGCTCTTGGCTTCCCCCCCGCCCCCGGTTAGTGAACTGAGCTTCTACTGGTTTGTTTTTTCCTTTAGTGCAATCAGTAAAACAGGGTGTCTTTTCTTCCATCTCTGAATATCTAAGTGGGTAAAAAACTTTGGCAACTGATTTAGTATTCTCCCTGTTAAGTCAGGTTTAAAAAAATTTTTTTTTTTTTTGTGTATGCCTACTAGTGTTTGGAAAATGGTTCCAGGAAAAGGTGTGACCTCTAGAAAAGCAGAAAAAAACATGTTAAAACCCCTCAGATGGCTTCCACTGAGTTTTCTCTCAAGGGAAGGAAGAGGCCTTGCTGTCATATATGTAGACATTCCCTTCCCCTGTGTGATATGTATGTTTGTTTCATTTCATACTTGTACTTCAGAGATAAACGGCAACTGATGAACTGTTCTTTCTAATTATTAATGCTTTGAGAGAGGAAGCTTGACAGTTCTCTGTTTGTAGCACTTCAAAATGCCTTCTAAAGCCTGCTTTAATTTTTGTTTGGCTTTACAGGTGCCAGTGAAAGTGTGGGAAAGCATATGCTTGAAGCATGCAACAATAATCTGGAGATGGCTGTCACCATGTTTCTGGATGGTGGAGGCATAGCAGAGGAGCCTAGCACCAGTTCTGCGGGGGTGTCTGCTGTTCAGCCACACACTGAGTATGTACCTGATAAACATGTCTGTATGAAGGAGTAGTCTGTGTTAAGAATTTAATAGTATAAGGCAGAACAAATGAGGCAATTGTCACTTCTAACCTACTGTCAACTCGCTGTAATAAGTGATTCTTTGATTGTCTTGTTAAATTGATTGCTCAAATGTTGTCTAGGTAAATCTTACTAAATTGTTATGAAGACCAACATAAGTTAGTCTCCCTCTTGCGTGTACTTCAGAAGTTTTTGCAGCTTATACATACCAGTTTTTGCAAAGAGACCCCAAGACATTCAAGTGGGGATCCAGTAGTAAGAGGTTCTTTCTTCTAAAGTGTTCCAGCCTTATTACTTTTCGTCAGTTTGGTAGTTAGACATTTCTGGTGATTTTGGTCTTATAAATGTAGTGACCTTAGTCCCATTTGTAGGGGTTTTATTGTATTGTTTTAAGTGTAGCCTGATTTGGCAGTGGGAGGGCTAGATTCTGTACGCTGGCATGCAGAGGAATAAGTAACTACAAAATCTGCATCAGTGTCTTACATGTCAGATGCCAGAGTAAAGAGAAGGGTTGTTCCACTTGAGCATGGCAGAGTGTCTTTCAATGCTGCCTGTTAATGTGTCTGCTTGGGATAGATGGAGTATTCTGAGTGGAAGCTAATGGATATATCACATTCATTAAATATTCTAAATTAAACCTAGCCATGCTTTTGTCTTTATGAAAATCTTCTGCTTCAGGAAAAAGACAACTAATGATTAAAGAAAATTCTTGCCACTCATACTTCTGAAGCACACGTATAAACTTGAGCCATTTTTTTGGTACTAACCTTTATAGTTATGTCAAGTGCCTTTCTGCCTGAACCTTTGACAGGTAGTGAAATTAAAACTCTGTATCTGTAGGTGTTAGAGTTCTTATTTCTAGACAACTTCTGGCACATCAGTGACTTAAGATTCAAGTTTTTATTGGAATACTTTGTTTTTTATACTTGACGCCCTCCAGGTGCTGGTCAGCTTAGTGTTACTTCTAGGAAGAGAGAACAATAAATATGCAAGTGCAAAATGGAGAATAACTAGCTTCACAACAGCAATCAAAGATGTGGAGGTTAATAGCAAGGTTAGTGCATCTTGCTGACATTATGAGTTAATTTTTGAAACCTGGATGGCCAGGAGCCACAAACTGCACACTTTACAACTTCGAAGAATCCAGGGGAAGAGGGCACTTCAGGAGTAGTTCATAGGCAGGATATAGCAATGGGTTTCTTTGGGTCAGCCCCTGCCCTGCTTCACACAGATCCATGGCCAGGTGACCACACTGAGTAAATGGTACTGTATCAGAACTCTTGTGACTTCTTGTCGTCTAATAAAAATTTCAGCTTATCTATCAGTCTCTGCAAGTGTGCCTAAGCTGTTGGTATGCGAGGGAACGCGGCTGCATAAGCAAAGAATTGTTTCAGAAATTGTGAGAAATGGTCATTTTGACCATCTTGTTTTCCTTCCTCTGGAAAAGAGGATTGTGAGTTTCAAGTGGAAGCAAATAGTCTCCCAACAGAAGAAAGTTGGTAAAAGGAAGTTTGTGGGTTTTTTTTTTCTCTCTATGTAGATAACTGGGGGAGGAGGGTGACAAGTGGATTAATCAGCAGCCTTTGCTAAGTTTTAAAAAACTTTTCCAAGCTCTAACAAAGTTACTGAAGAAAAAAAAATGTGCAAATTGACAAAGCCTGGGATCAAGTTTAATCTTCTATCAAGAATTAAAAAGGTCATTCATGCCAGATCTTAATGCAGAGTGTACCAAGTCCTGCATCAGTGCCATGAATGGGGAATGGATGGTCTCTTGGGGTCCATTTTTACCCCAAATCACTTGTTTCTGTGCAATGGTACAGTGATATCCTTAGCTGGTTCAAGTTTCAGGAGCCTTTGGAGCACAATGGGGTGTTGTTTATATAGTACTTGGAATATTATGTCTTCGATTAATTTTGGTTTTTCTTCCCCTTTGATAGGGATGAAGTAAGAGCTCCAATTCCTCAAAAACAGGAAATTTTAGTAGAGCCTGAGCCCTTGTTTGGAGGTAGGCTTGTGTTCTTCTTTTGGTTTTGTTTTGTTTTTCACTAAGTGACAAAAGAACACCAATACTTGCTGAATATGAAGCCTTGTATGTATTTTTTATTCTTGGTGGTTTATTTTTTTTTTTTTTCACTGTTGCAACTCTGCACCTCTGTAACATGATTGTATACATGAAAATAACACCCGTGCTATCGAAAACCTCACACATTAGAGATGCTACATTCCCACTGGTACTAATTTGCTAACTCCTGTTTCATGAGACTTTTTAAGGCAACAGCCAATTAGCTGTAAGTATACATCTGCCTTCTGGGGTTCAGAATCATCTGATACTGCTGTTAAAGTGTTCAAGATAGGGGGATAAAAAATTGAGCCTTGACTGATGAGTGAAAATGAAGAGGAGAAATACATTCTTCTCAGGGAGGATGACAGATCCGTAAGAAGGGCAGAACTGTACAATTACTCATTCTGTTCTCCATTTTTCATTTAGGAATTTAATTTGCTCTTTAGACTGTACCATGCAGCTAGTTTTCTCATTTGTTTTTCCTTGTGTTTTGGTTTGTTTTCTGAAGCTCTTTATCACTTTTGCTTTTGAAACTTTTTTTTTTTTTTTTTCCTCTAAGGAAATAGGTGATGGAAATGCTGTTTTCTTTTGGGTGCTTATCTAATAAACTGTTCAGTACTCATGTAAGACACTAGTGTTCTGACTCTGAAAACCTCAGTCTCAAACCTCTGCTGTAGTGGTTCTTTTACAGCAGCACAGGGATGGAACTCCTGTAGGAGGACTGGATTACCTGGTGCATTATCCCCTCCTTTTGTGTAGTGCCATGTCTATGTGGAGATCTAAGGCTTGCTGTCTTTATGCTTGCTTCTTCTAGCCTTGTGAGGCTCTGTCCTTCTCATGATGACCAGGCCATTTCTGTCTTGTTTGTTTGGCTTTTGCCGTGTCAAGTGGATTAAGAGTCTTGTTTTTTTGTTTTTATCAAGGAAGGGCATGCAACTGCTCATCTTTAAAGTGGTCTCATACCCATAGGAAATTCACTTTTCTGTTGTTTAGTTCCTATGCTAGAAATGAGAAAGGCAAAGCTTCAAATTTACACTGGAGCTGATTTTCTTTTGATCCTTTCTTTAACATTAGAGAGGTCTTTAGCCGGGATGAGAGCTGAGGTGGTTCCAGAGAGGCTTTAGCTGATAGGTGGTTCCAGAGAAAGGTGCCTTGCTGAGGCTTTCTGAAGACAGTGTACTTGTTCCTGTGGCCCAACAGTTTTTGACAAAGGTCTGTAGACTCCTATGGGTTTGAGAATTTAAGTGTAGGATTAAGATCTACTGACCCTAATGCTTGGTTCTGTTCTATCCACCTGTCATGCGCTTATCTCAGATACATCACCCAGCTGAGGTGATCTGTAGATCAGTGATAGCTTCCTGGCACTGTTGGGTCCACCAGTGCTGGTATGCACACTAAAGCCACTTCTGTGTATAACATGAAGCAGCCTGACAAGCTAGGTGGAACTGGAGAGATACTTCACTTGGTCTTTTCAGCTCTAACTTCACAGCAGGGGACATGCTGGTTTCTGTTCTCAGCAGTGTCATACGGAGGTGGCCATACGAGCTTAGCTTTTCTTCCAGTTGAGTGGATGACCCTGTCTATTTGTGTTCTGCCAGATATATGGATCCTATCTTACAGTACAAAGGATATCAGAAAATCATCTACCTGGACTGCTGTGAACATCTTCACCTGCACTGCCAGGCTATAGCTGAGCTTGGCAAGGGAAATGCTCCTTTTGCTGAAGTGATCCTTCACTTGCTGTTCTGCAGTTTAAGTTGCTCTGAAGTTGGCTTTAATGGGTTGTGTTTGTGCTTAAGCACTTAGAGATGAAAGAGATGTTACTTATTGGAGTCAGGCATTATCCACAAGCATGTTCCACATTCAGGCTTACTTTCTTTTCCGTGATAGTCTGCATGGAATACATTGATTGTTTCCTTTGTACCCTGTATGAGTAGAATGCAAGGAACAAGAACTGTCTAACATTCTTTATGCTTTTGGCATGGCACAAAGTGAAAGATGAAAATTGCTGCATGCACTATGAGTGCAGAATCAGAAAGGTCTCTTAAAATCAAGTTTTGGAAGCACTTGCTTTGTGGCCTGTTCATAGGTCATGCTTTCTCATAGTAAATCAATTTTTCTTACTACAGGTTTCTGGTGGGTATACATTGTATTTATCTTAATTAATTTAATTTGTTTGTTATGTTTTGTAATATTTAGGCTTTGAAAGTTCTACCTTAAAATTGTTCTGATTTAAGTTAACAGTAATGCAGATAAATAGTTGGAAAAAAGTATTGGCAGACAGTTCTGTTTTGCATTCCAAGTACAGTGGCTGTGCTGTAGTGTAGGAGTTCAGTGGTATTTTCAGGTGTTATTCCAATTACCTGCTTGGGCTGCTGTCTCCGTCCAGCTGCAGATAATCTGTTCTGAAGATCTCCTTGCAGACAGTGATACTGGATCCAATGGAAAAGTGTGGCTGTTGACAGTCCAGCCAGGAAGTTGGAACAGGATCTGGATAAGAGATTGGAAAAGAATAGAAATGCATTGTGGAAAAAAACTAAATATGTTTCCTGATATAAAAAATCCTCCCACGGGGTTTAATCTTTTGAAGTTTTTCATCTACTTGAAGGCCTTTGGTAAAAATCTTGACTGGAATTGTGACATGTGGATGCTGTGACAGCACTGCCACTACATACTGATGGGCCTTGGAAAGCCCATCAGAAAGGGCGAACTTTTGCATGCTGTTGATACATGTTTTGTGTTTGCTGGAGGGAGGATGTGTTAGGAACTGGGTCTTACAAACTGCCTATTTCCATCCTCCTTCCACCCTTCCTTATGACTTTACTCCCTCATCATTTGTGCTTTGGGTTCCTCTTCTGTTTTCCCCCCTATGTGATGGAAAGTACTAATATGTAATTATTTTGATAGTACACTTTGAAATAATTTTTGAAATGTTTTTTTTTTTAAGCTCCTAAAAGACGTAGACCTGCGCGCTCAATATTTGATGGCTTTCGGGATTTTCAAACAGAAACCAGTAAGGTTTTGCAGATCAGTAAGCTAGAGGTTCTATGTT
>JANHGN010012193.1:8683-21091 GCA_024605025.1 Megaceryle maxima | reverse complement strand
AAAACACAACACCAAAACAGCAAACCAAACCAAAACTAGTTTTCTGAATTACCTCTTTAAAGGAAACTGTTGTTCCAAAAATGAAGCTGATCTTGAAAGCAGGACACTTAGGTTCTGTTTGTAGCTCTGCAGATCCTGCTCTGTATACTTCTAGTTTTTTGATTTCTAATTATTTTTCTTTATCTGTGAAATAGGGAAAAGGGAACTCCTTTAAGCCATAACCTGAGACTAAGTTCACTGATGCTAGTAAAGCATTTACTGATCCTTTGATTAGGAGGGTCAGGTGGAAAGCTTGGTCCAGAATTTGAGTGGCTATCAAGCATGATTTGATGAAGTATCATTGGCTGTTAAGAGACATCTTCTGGCCTTGTCTAGATGGGAGTCAGAAAACAATATAAATTATACATGCAATGGCAGCTCTGTTTCCACCTCTATGAGAGATAGTGGATGAGAAGTTACTGGGTGAGATTCTTCAGTTTGTGCTCTGTAAGAGGTCAAATTTTGACAAACATAATGGTCCATTCTGACCTTTGGGTTACAGGAATATCTTTCCATTGGGTGGTGGGGACTGTGAGCTGTGCATTTACCCATAAATCATGAAGCTTAGAGCTGACAGTGTAGGAAACAAATAATCTCCTGAACATTAATGAGAGCAACACTTGCAGGGGGCCTTATAGACAAGACTAGAGCAGGGTAAATGGGCTAATCCAGAAGGAGGAAGTGCAGCCATTTTCCTGCATCTGGCTTTTCTCTGACATCTGTATTAGAGTGTTTAGATTCTTGGAATGGACCGTGTGGTATAAACCCTGGTGTGTGTAGATACTGTAACCAGTAAGTAGCAGTGCTAGCCTGGTTTGGTGAACTCGGTGCCTAGTACTTTGTATGAATTGAATTTGTTCATCCCATTATCCACTTGTTCTCTGTGATACCATTCTGGGTGGTCCAGTATTAGCAGTGTAGAGGAAAGGTGTTGCTATGACTGTGTGATCATAATCAATGGGTTCAAAGTCAAACTCATCCCTCTGAGGTGAACAATGACTGTAACTGAGAACACAGAGGAAGCATAGGAGAATATATTTAAGGTCAGAGAATTTCTTGTGCTTTCTCTGGGCTTGATGCCTAGCCATAGAAGATGTTGCCAATGCAGATTTGACTATTATTCTTTGTAACTAAGCTCCAATGGGGAGCACAAGGAGAAGCTGCCATTGCTCCAAGGAACTTCTGGTATAAACAAGCTGAGGATCTGATACAGTAAAATTTCTGGGAACAGTACTAAGTTGAAGAAGCAAAAGCAGGACTGCAGTTGTCTTTTATGCAAGAGATGTTAACAGTGTTTTACCGCTTGGAGGGGAAAGGTCTAGTGTTTCATGAGACTTGTCCAAATAGGGTTTCAGGCTGCACAAGGCATTATTGTGAGTTCCTTAAACACTTTCTAAGATGACTGTCTTGGTCAGGACATCTTTAACTCATCTCTAACTTCAACATCATCTTTAACTCCAAGGTAAATGCTAGCTTCCAGTTTCCGGAGGAAACTTTTTCATTCAGTATTGAATTGCATTTCACCCCTAAATTCAGTAGGAAGGTTGAAGTCAATATTGTGTCAGTCTTGTTTCCCAGGGCTAAAGGCAGACATGCCACAAATGAATCCCTACCCTATCTCCTCAAACACACAACCCTCGAGAGGGACAAATGAAGTGTAAGTTGTCTCACTCTGGAATGTGTAGCAGTGCAATAGCATGCAAACATAAGCATATCTTCATCCAGGGATAGACTCAACATATAATGTTGCCTCTGATTTCTCTGCATGCTCTTTTGAAAGACTAATGTCCTCTCATCAGGCAAAGATGATACAGGAAAGCAGTGAGGCTTTCTGCTTGTCTTTGAAGGTGTACCTGTTCTGCTGGTGACATTAAGTACTTGGTTTGTTCTTGCCAGCTAGCTTTAGGATGTCTGCAGCAATGAGCTTTTGGATTGTTTCAGTACCTGTCAGTGGCAGTCAATCCAGAATTTTGGTGGTTAACATAAAAGCACATCATACTGTAAGACAATGAACTGCTGTAATACTTCAACCTGCATTTCACCAGAGGAGTGTGTGGGGGGGTTGGCTTGTGTATGGTAGCTAGAAAGCAATTAGATAAGGATTATTTCCATTTGAAGACTTAAATACAAGTAAAGAAGCCAGACATTGTTTCTGCAAGCACATGCTGAAAAACAGTGAATCCAAATGCAGTTTTCTTAACAGTGCCATCAAGAACAAATCTATTGACCATCTGCTGTTTTATTTTTAGAAATGAAAGGGTCCTAGGCTACTATAGTTGTTCCAGCACACATAATCTAAGAGGAACAAATATTCTGGCTTCCTCAGTTGTTGCATGGACCTCTGGTGCACCTATCTTTGCCTGTGTCTCTACTCAGGTACCATTATATAGTGCTGGTTTTGGACATCTTATTCTATTTGCTTTTCTTCTCTGCAAAATCTCAGTTCATAAAACAAGCTGAAGAATGTTAACAAGGGATGCTTCTCTGACAGCTGTGTGATATGCTGCTATCTTGCATGTGAGGAATATGCATGGAGTCCTCCAAAGTTTGTGTAGACATGATCCATGTGCCTTGTGAAGACACAGGGGAATTGTGTTATAAGCCTCACTTTCCAGGAAAAGTAGGATCTAAGTCCAGGCTTAACTTCTCAAGAAGGACATGAACCTGTTGGAGTGGGTCCAGAGGAGGGCCACAAAAGAGATCAGAGGCCTGGAACACCTCCACTATGAAGAAAGGCTGAGAGTTAGGGTTGTTCAGCCTGAAGAGAAGGCTTTATAGAGACCTTTTTGTGGCCTTTCATTACTTAAAGGGGACCTATAAGAAAGATGGGGACAGTCATTTTAGCAGGGTCTGTTGCAACAGGAAAGGGGGTAATGGTTTTAAACTAAAAGAGGATAGATTTAGACTAGATATAAAGTGGGGTTTTTGTTTTGGTTTGGTTTGGGTTTTTTTGGTTTTTTTTTTGTTTACAATGTGGGTGGTGAAATGCTGGAACACATTGCCCACAGAGGTGGTAGATGCCCATTCCTGGAAACATTCAAGGTCCATTTGGATGGGTCTCTGAGCTCTGACCAACCTGCACTAGTTGAAGATGACCCTTTTTGCTGCAGGGGGGTTGGACTAGATGACCTTTAAAGGTCTCAACCCAAACCATTCTGTGATTCTGCCTTGCTGGCTTTATGTTCCTCTCATAGCTTTCATCCTCATAATAGCTAAATGAGATAAAACTGGAAGTTTTGGTCTGTCATTATTAATCAATTCTAGAGTAGACTAAAGGAGTTGTAGCCTGAGAAGAGAGGGAGGAAAATAGTATCCAGCAAGTATGGCAGGACACGTTTTGGTTATAATACACTTATTTTGTATTTAGAGTAGAATACCAATAGGTGTGTTCTTGATTGTCCTCTGTTCAGATCCAGACAAACATGGCACTAATCAGAAAACACTCACAGGTGTTCCGTGTGCTGTATAAAATGCTTTCCTGTCACTCTCCTATTTACTTTGCATGTATCTAGGAATTGCAAAATCTTTTCCTGCAATCTTACAGAAAGTTGGGGTTGGATAGTCCAGGATTAGTCAGTCAGGGAGCTGAGAGAAGTTGTCAAGGGTTAGGGCTTGGCCAGCCACTAGAGAAGTGACAGATGCCCTCTATTAATACCTCTGCCTTCCTCAAGGGGAAGAGAAAGGGAATAAGGGAGAAGGACTTAGGGACTGGAAAAGAATAGAAAACTGGCTTTAATGAAAATATTAACAATGAAATGAAATGTATACAAATATATACAAAACCACTATTGAACACAACCCCCTGATGGCAATTATGTCACTATCAGCACTGATGCTGTGGAGCAGTCACTGGGGAAGTCCCAGTATGGACTCAGCAGCAGATAGGAACCAGATTCTGGAGCTGGATGTTGGGACTGGATTCAGCAACATACAGATTGGGATCAAAGACAGAAGGATGGATGGCATCCTCCTTGGATGCCAGCCATTGAAGAAGATAACTTGACCCTCGTGACACCTCAGTTTTATACTGACTATGTTATAATTGGGATGGAACATCTTGTCTGTCAGTTTAGGTTCCCGGTCCTGGCTGTTTATCCCCACAGATGAAGCCTTTTACTTTCTTCACCCCCAACATGGTGCAGACACCACAAAGATTTAGCAGTGACCTTGGTTTGCACAGGAGCAAGTATAAGCAAGAGCCTTTCTGCAGACTGATGCTTGGTAATAATTATAAATGTTGAGTGTTATCAATGCTAGAAGCAGACACTGTCAGCAAAATATGTCATTCCTTCAGAAAGTGCAGTTAGTTAGAGAAGACTTAGCTGAGAAGTAAAATCACTGAACAGAATTAGTTCTGTTCTAGCTCAAACTAGGACAGAAGTGCACGTGGCTTTGGCACATGTATGTAAGATATATCTTACAATGCTGCTGGCCATGGGAATTTCTGTGAGTAAAAAAGATTTCTGTCTCAAGGGCTGTCCATATGGCCCCTTTCACCAGCACTAATTCCACTTAGATTAACTGCACAGCATGAATATGGGTCAATGCTTGGATTGTTGGGAGAATGAGTTCCTGCTTGTAAACTGCTTCCCACAGAAGTACTTGTTGGCAGCTGAGATCATAGTGCTCACACTCCTCACAATAACCCACTTTGAAATGTATTTAGAGTGGGGTCTTGGCAGTCTGCTTGCTGCTTTCCATACAAAGTGCAGGCCTTGGTTTGTAATCCTACTCAGCACATCAAGGCATTTGCTGCTGGGCCATCATCTTCTCTGACTTTATGTAGCACAAGGCAAGACATCTGTGTTTGGACCAGCAATGCTAACCACTTTGGGCACCATTTTTCCCCCTCACTCTTTAGCAACAGGAGAGGAAGTAATCTTTCAAGTACTGCATTATTTACTACAGAAAAAAAACCCCAAAAAACTACTGGGCTGGTTTTGTGTTCACTATGTCCTGACTGCAAGTGGTGAAAGGATATAAAGAGACCCAAGTGGAAGAAGGGAAGGAACTGATCTCAAGGTGCCTCTAGCTCATGTGTCCATGGTTCTAGTAAAAATTGGTTCTTGCTTTTCTTTCTTCTTTTACTACTCTACTGGTGGCAAAGGCCCTGCATTGCAGTCAGTCATTCCTGAACCTGTGGCTAGTTTGTTTATCTCCTATTATGTCAGGATGCCTTACAGGGAAAATAAAAATCTCAACCATAAATGTCCTGCTTCATAAAGTCATCAAAGCTACCAAATGAATAAGCTTTTTCTGGGTTTGGTTGGTTGGTTGTTTTTTAAGTCTGAAGTGATCTTCAGAACCCAGTTCCTTCTGATACATTTCCAACTTTTTCCAAATTCACTCATACTATTCATAAAGAGAAATATTTTTTTACCCAGACCTAGAAGTGCTTTAAGTGCAGTCTACCCTAAGCAGTTAGAGCTATAGGTTAGAGGCTAGAACCTGCCCACATTGCAGTGAGAACAGAGGTAATATTATTTTGGTGTCACTAGCCCTCCCATGTTTGTCACCAGCCTCTTTCCTTCCCCTCTGGATAAACAATTTTTTGAGAATTGACTGGGATATGAATATAAGTAATCAGAGCACAAAATAACTCTGTTCCTTTAGATGCTGATGGTGGACTACAAGGACTCAGTAACATGGACATAGCTTTGATGTGAAAATGTTTACAGCTTGCTAGGCATAGAAAGTTTACATGCCAGTTCTGGGGCTAATACTGCAGTACAGAAACAGGGGAGACAGTGAAACTTTATTCACTGGAGCTAAGGGCCTTCTGGACAGAGAATGCAAGGTTCATGCCTAATGCATGCTTGGTGCCACCCTTCACCTTTGTAGATTCAAGACATTGAGTGTTTATCAAGTAGCTTAAAACTAATGTGGACAGAGCAAAGGTGGATGTGGTTTTGAGCAGATAGTGAATCCTTATCTCATGGTCTTGTGACAGTGAAACCTCCCTACCATTCAGTGGTACAAGTTAGGGTTTCCACCATGGAAGTGCACAGACTCCAACATGCTTTAACATCCTGTCTTCAGAACTGAACATAACCTGAGGAAGTTTTATTTACTTAATTTAGCACATCCAAACCCAGTAACAGCTGTTTGTGCTGCACACAGTCACACTTGCAATTGAATTCCTTGCAGTTGTGAGAAATGGGGTATAGAGAGATGTTCTAATAATTGAGTGGTCTCCATGGCCTAGAAGATGAGTGGTCTTATAAAATATTTCTTATGCGTGGTTGTAAAACACTTAAGGATCATTAAAGAAGAAGAAGAAATATTTTGGGGTTAGTTTTGTTTTGCTTTCTTTATGAGCATGCACTTTTTTTTGAAGCCTTCTACTGCTGTTTTGAGACCACCCTACTAGGAACTTTCTTCAGTATTTTCCTATCTCTTTCTCCTTATGAATGCAGGAAGCACAAAATATTCTTCTGGCATTCGAGCTGCAGTTATTTTGAGCAACTCCAAACAGAGGGAAATGTGTTTCTGCGGTAGTTGCTGCAGAGAAAGAATTTTGCTGAAATGTCTCTCCCCCACCGCCCTTTGGTGGCTGTAGAAAAGAAGCCAGTGTTTGAGGCCCCAGCTCTGTGCATCTGCTGGATCAGTTTAGGCCAATTTCCCCCCCTCCCCCTTCCCCTCTTTCCATTAGCAAACTAGATATAAAACAGAAGCCATTGGATAAATAGGAAAAATGTGTAGCAGAGGAAGCCCTTGTGATTAGGGAGCTGTTAACCAGTTATTTCATGTCCGGCTTTCAGTGTATTTATAAAAATGATGCTATTCAGTGACACATCGAATTACTATAAATGGCATTGGCTCAGTTGCTTTCTCATGGAAGCCAGCTTGCAGTTTATATTTAACTTAGGCCCACTGATTATTTTTAAAGTTAATGTAGTATTTGTTAAAGATGCTACAGTGGCAGGCAAAGTGTAGGCAATATACATCAGATTTGCTGACTTGCTGACCCTGTCTTACCAGCACACTCCAGTCCTGCAGAAGCACACTGGGAGAGAGCAGCTTGGTCAGTGTTTGTCCATTTGCTGCTTTCTGTTCCGGGGAGAGAGCTCATCGATGTGATTAGTGACAGCTGCAGTGTTTGGTTTTGTGATGTGGAAGCTTGTCCATTAGTGGCTGGCCCAAGACCCAATAAACTCCTTCTCCTCTTTTTTTTTTTTTTTTTTTTTTTCCATTGATTGCCAGCAGCCATCACATCATTACATGCATTTATAATGTCCTTGTTGAGACTTCTCTGTGTGCACATGGTTTAAATCAACGGCTTTCCAAATAGGGGGAGCACAAGCACCAGTACTCTGTACCTGACTCCAACGATGTGCTTGTAAACTTCAGGGACAGGGAGAAGGAAAAATAGAGCTCATGGAAAAATGCCAGGAGGTGCTGAGTTCACACTATGCTTTGGACAAAGAGGCTAGGTTTGCATCATGGTCTAAATGTGGCAAGGCTCAGGCTTCCATCAATTTCTTTGGGAACAAATTTCACAAAACAGAAAATGTTCTGCATAACATTGTGGCATCTGAGACAGATTCTCAAAGCTTCCCTTGTCATATTGAGGCATCTGGCAGGTTTAGTCCACTTGATGATCAGTGACTAATAACTGACACCTAGGAGTGGGGAAGGAGACCGTTGCAAGCTTGGGGCAAAGGTTTTATGTTCCTTACTTTATCTAGGGGATAGATTTCAGCTTTCATGACACTTGCTGAAGTTTCCAGATAGTCTTCAGGGCTATCATTCTTAGTAACTAAGATATCTGTGGGACTAAAACATTGTACAAAGTTAAAGACAGCTCTAGCCTGGGTTGCAAATCTTTCATGAGAATTTTATGTAAGTGCTAGGGAGCCATTTCTGTGCCAATTCAACACCAAGCATTCATTCCAAAAGCACAGGCTTCCAGTTATATTCCCTCAAAGATCAATATGTGTGCAGTAGATCTACTGTGCATAAAATGGCAGAACCGGAAATCTAGACTGAACTGACCACTCCACAAAGTATTGACCAGCACAATATTTTTGCACTGGGACAAATAGATTATACAATCTTGGTATATCTTTCCCTTCTTTATTTTTGCTGATTCTGAGAGGTCCAGTGGGTCCATAATAGAAAACATCGCTTTCAGAGCATTCAGCCTGTCCTCGGTAGTCATGCAGTTTGCGTGTCTTGAGAGATCCTTCTTCATAACATTTATGTTTAATATTCTGATTGGAATGGAGAAGACAGCATTTGTTTGTACACTGCTGGGGTGAGAAATAGAGAGTTTCAAGTCATACTACAGGACAGCCTATTTGCTAACAGGCTGGTTTCTAGTCTGGAAATTTTATAACCTACTTAAAAAGAAGTCTCTCTTGGCTGATATATAATAGCAGATGCATTTGTGATGTCTTCTCTGTTTATTCAAGTATAGTTGTTGAAATATAATTAAGAATAATTAATTAATGTTGACTTACCTTTAGTTTTACTGCTACTGTAGCTGACAGCAGAATTTAGTCCTTACAGCCATCTAACCAGGAAATGTCTTTGTGTTGTCCATGGCACAATTTCATCATCTGCCAGGTGAAGGGATGATTATGTTGCTTTGAAATTCTGTTTGCTAAAGAAAAAACCCCAACTTTTTTGTGATCCAGTGCCCCTTCCTTGCTTCTTGTGTTTATTTGCTTATTTACTAATTACCTTGATTCAGTAACTTTGTGATTGTAAAGGTCCTTCCTGTGTGTTTACTACTTGCATGGACTCAGCTATTTCAGTTAGGTAATGGAAGTATAAGGAAAAGGAAAGTAGACAAAAAGTCAGACCCTACTTGGTTCAGCATCCTGCTCACAGCCTAGCATGGTCACACTGGCATCCTGCTGATGGAATGTCCTGACATTATGGTGTTTATTTCCATCACAGCCCTGAAATGTAAACAGGACATCGTTGGATGCTAATCCAAGGGACAGGAAATGACCAAGAATCCTGGACTCTTGGTCTACTGGTAGGACACAAGGAAGTGAATTTTACAGGAGAAATTGCATACGATACCAGCAGTGCCCTGGACAATACGATAGAGGAGGTGTTTTCAGGAAGGGTATCTGATGCATGTTTATGGGAAGGAACATGACATAGCACCAATGTCAAAAGAAGTATACCGATGTAAGCAGTAATTTGCAGGACATTTGGCATGTTATGATGCTCTGTGCATCCCATCCTAATGAGGTGAAAAATACAAAGAGAGTTTGCCTTGAGTTTCAAAAGTATACAGAATGAATGGCAGTTTATCACTGTGGTATTTATTTTCACCTATGCCTTGTAACACAAGAGTGAATTCTGATGAGGAACATGAAAGTAGCAGAGAGAGGGCCCTGTAGCTTCTCTTGCTCCAGTCCTAAAACCCAGAGGGCAGAGATGGGAGCTAGAACCATCAGAGAATTGTTGGTTTAAGTGGTTTGATGCCCTAGAAAGCTAGCTGTGCTTCTCTTAGGCAGACATAAATAAACTGCCAGGATAGTATTGAGGATAGTATTGAACATCCACTCATGGCTCCGTCCCCCATGAAATGGAAAGGGACATGCACAACTTGCATAAGATGGTGCCTGCTGGGCAGTGTTTGGGGAAGAGAGAGATGAGCTGTGACAAAGCTGTCGCCACGTGCTGTGGGGTACGTGAGACTCACACTGCTGGAAAGAGGTTTGTGACTCACTTGGATCCTACTTGACACTTCCAAGGAGCAGCCACTAATGCCTCCTCTGTAGTACCCCTTGTAGTAGCAAAGACAGAACTGTGTTGTAATGAATATAAAGGGGGTCCTTTATTAAAGCTGCTAAATGCATACAGACCCTGTAATTCACACGGGCTCTGTAGCTTCCAGACTGGCTGACTGCTGCCTGATGTTGCCACACAAGGTCTCCCTAAGTCTTGGTCTGGCATCTGCAGCAACGAAAGCACTTGCTGAAGAGAAAATGAATCAAGTTTTCTGTTCTGGGTGTGTTGTGCACTGTTTTCTTGTAGGAACTCACCACACACTCTGCTTGATGCATTCATTTTGCAGCAAGGCATCGTTTTATAGTAGGCATCTTCTGACTGTTTTCACAAGCATCTTGCTGGCATGATTGCCAGCGTTGATACGTTTTGAACAAAGCGTTCTGAATTGTGCCTCAGCTGTGCTTCTTGGGCTGGATTTCCATCCGGATGTGAAATTGGAAATTTATTACTTGGAACTGGTTTTTAAAGGTGAAACTGCCACCAGTTTCTTATTACCTACCAAGTCTGGAGGGCAGAGTCACATTCCTGATGCTGCTGTAGGTGTTAATGATTTCATCAACTCCAGAAGCACAGAGCCCTGAACTCTGCTCTTGGCAGCTAGTAAAGAAGGGAAACTAACTTTCAAATATTTTGGTTTTGAAGTTGTTGTTTTTTTAATGGTGTTTACATTAGCAAACTGGAATTTGTGGGACAGACTTACTATTGGAACTAAGAGAATTTGTTGACTACTTAGTTCTTAGAAATCAAATTGATAGTAAAGCCTCAGTAGGCTGCTGGAACTGGTCTTGCCAAGCACCTCTCAAGTTGCAAAAGAACAAGAATCTGTGAGTGGGCCTGCTGTGGGTGCAGGCCTAAGAGTTTCATTTGCTTGGTATGTTTTCTATGCCTCAAAATAACCAGGAAGGATACTATTATGCAGATCCCAAGATTTTTTCTATATTACTTTGTTGCATGCAAATAGCTCAAAAACCTTGCTCAAAATCTGGAGCCATACCAGTATGGGGGGTTTTGTTTTGTTTTAGAATAGCTTCTGTCTTGTGTCGTGCAGGAAGATGGCATTGTGAACAAGGACCGGGTTTTTAAATCAGAATTCACTGGCATTACTCTGGGCTCTGCTGCTTACTTGCTGTATGATCTTAAGCAGACCATCATTCTCTTCATACCTGTATTGTGATAGACTTGCCAGGTTGCCATGAGACATAACTTCTTCTGTTTTAAACTTAAATAACTCTTTTGATCCAAGAGCTAGCTGCTTTTCAAGTGACCATGGTACATGTGACAGACTGCTGTAGAGGTAGTAAATGGAAGGTTATGGAATTTAACATTGATTAATCCCAGGTATTGATGGATGAGACTCAAAAGCTTATCCTGTCATTATTTATAGAGGTGCTTAAAAGGTGACTTGTTGATCACCGTTTATAATTAGCTATACAGAGAACATTTGGCAATAGCATTCTTCAATCTAGGAAAAGTAAGTCATGGCCCAGGCTTTGGGAATTGAAACTTGGCAGAGGAAGCACAAATTTCTAAAGTGAGAGACAGTTTACTGAGGGTTGTGGTAGATTTTTCTACTGCTGGAAATCTTTAAATCAAATGAGATGCCTATTGAAAAGCTATATTCTACTTCAGGCAGGAATTAATTTATGGCAATCCTGTGGTTTGTGTTATGCATGAGGTCAGACTAGCTGATTGGTACAACCCTTTCAGCTTTATAGTTCATAAGATTGTCTATCAGATTTGTCAGTATAAGTCTCATCGAGGCCAGTGGAAACCAAACAAACTTTTGAGGCCAGTTTTACACTGCCTTCTTTCATATCCTTCATGCTTCCAGCCTGTTGATCAGCTAACACACAGAAAGATCGTCCTGTGTTGCTTTTATCTTCTTATCTTCTGTACAGTGTCACTTAGCTTGCTATGTTCCAATCTGCCTTAAAACTGTGGGATGCTTCTTTTTTGTTTTGCTTGGGTTTTTTTTTTTTTTGAAAGAGTAATTGAAAAGTGAGAAGGTTTGAGCATACCTAAAAGGCGGTATATCAGATTGTGAGCACAGCTGGACATTCCTGCTCTGCTGTCCTATTGGCAATGATTGATATAGGACATTCACATGTATTTGTATTTATGTTTTGGTTTTTTTTTTTTCTTCCCCAAGCATTACAGCATTCAAAACTGCTCAGCAAAAGAAGGAGTCCTTGACTGCTGAGTTGTTGTCCATGCTTCATACAGTTGTCCAACAAGTCAAACTCTTACTTTTCCCCCTGTACCTTATAGCACATGGCAACTAGGCCAGTGGGACTTGTTTATTCTGTCTCCTACTGTTGTGCTATAGTACCTGTTCAGAAAGGATGAGACATCTCAGGGGCAAAGTAGAACTCAATATTCCTGACCAAACTTGCAGCTAAACAATTGCTGCTGCTGAAGGACTGCAGCTGGTAATAGCCTACAGGTGTTGAAGTTGGAGAGGATAATCACTTGGCTGTTTGAGTGACTAGTCTGAGAATACAGACTAAATCTTGGTATGCATTCATCTCCCTTACTGACACCAGTGGTTAGACTTTCAAAAGAGCTCAGTATGTCTCATGCAAATGTTTCCATTAAGTTTTTCCCATGATTTTTTTT
>JANHGN010012192.1:0-19866 GCA_024605025.1 Megaceryle maxima | reverse complement strand
TGCTGTGCAACATCTAACTGCCTCCCATTTGTGATCCTAATGTCCCACCACAGCAAGAAGATGCAGTTTGAGTCAAAAGATTTTGGATAAAAACTCACTGGGATGAATGTGATTTACCCAGGGAAGTAAAAGAAATACAACACACGCACATCTAAAACAAATATTTCATGTAAAAAAGCAAGGCTAACCACCAGGAAAGGAATTCATTAAAAAAAAAAAAAAAAAAAAAAAACAAAACACCACAACCACACCAACATGTATTTGAGAGTTCCTAAACCTTGGCATAATTGTCCATTTCAGAAATCTTACTTAAATTCCTCATATCCCTATTCTACCCTCTAAATAGCCACACACATTTGGTCCGTACTGAACAGGTTGCTTGATCATCCGTGTATCTAGGAAAAACCACCCAGAAATGTTTTCCATACCAGTCTGTAAATTACACAAATAGTATTTGCCAGAAAACATTTTATGATTTACCCAGGACAGTCACAGTACACTTTTATGCTAGCTTCATCAGCAAGTATAATTACAACTATCACTTAAGAAAGCTTGATAAAAGAAATTCAGAGGTAAGATTTGACATTAAGGCCTCTACTAAAATTTCCATTTCAATACTCGCATGGAAACAAAAAACTTACCTATCTGACCAACTTTTATTTTAAAAGGTACATCCAGTTCACTCTGTGAAGGGAAAAAAAAAAAAAAACACGCATTTTTCAAGATAAACTGGTTTATAAAGCAAAATTATCCTGACTTCTAAGAGGTTTTTCCCAGAACTGAAGTTCCAGAACAGAAACTGTTCTCTATATGACAGGGATTTAATTATGTAGCAATACTCATGTTAACTCAGGAATCCATAGATCTGTTCAGCTTGAAGAAAAAGTGAAAAAAGAAATAAAAATTCAATTTCACAAACAATTCACACATTTCTGGCAATTCACTCCTACAAGTATGAAACACTAAACAGGAAAGTTTTATCTATATACAAGACTTTAATTTTACATTTTTATTAATTTGCTACAGAGGTCTTTTCTTTTTGCTAATAGCAATTAGCATCTACAAATGTACAAAAAGTCTCATTAACAAGACTGAGAAGCTCCTTATAAAATGCCTGTCAAACATAAAGAATGAGACAGGCACATAAAGCTGAAGAACATGTGACAAATGAACAAATACTACCATCCATTAAAACCCAACGTAGTATCTCTCCTATATAATGTACAGCAAAACCAGTAATATAACCATAGCAATATCAGGAATCTAAAAGTGGGGACAAAATAAAGAGGAGGAGAAAATTAAATAAAAGGCAAGGTAAAAAGAAAAAATACATTAAAACATCAAGGTTCCAGAATTGTCTTCCACTTCAGTATTACTTTTCAAGTAAGTTAACAACAAATTCAAAGGCATGAAGTGTTAATCTCAAAGATTATAGAAAGCAAACCCATTTTCCAAATGAGACCTATATAAACCACTTCTCTGCTATTTACTGAATCACAACCTTCACCACTTTTACAAAAGACTTAGAAATATTTAACAGGGCTTCTCCAAACAAGAAGATTAATACCCAAATTAACATCTCTACCCTATTTCCATAACTTTCAAAACAAGCATCCCAAGCTACAGTTAGGAGCCCAACATTGACCAACTTTAATTACCTAAACTTGTGACATGGTTTGTTCTTGTTTAGCATCTCAAAGAAACAACTGAAATGCAAGAGCTACAGAATATTTTTACCCTTTCCTGATTATAACTGCATAGTCCCAGAAACTTTTCCTTATGCTTTAGATTCTCCCTGGTGACAACTGCTCTTCAGCACCTCCCAAATAGTTCTTCCTGCAGGCTGATGCATGTTAAAAATCTGGTCCATAAATTTAACTAGAAGCTTTCTTCTCAGTTTTTATTTTTCATTTCATTATTAAGAATTCTTTTCATAAAAAGAAGAAAATAAGACTCACTTAAAATAGTTTGATCTCTAAACATCACTTCTAGCAGTAAAAACAGGCATAATAAGAGGTTGAAACAAACTGTGAGAGCAAAGATCTCAGCACTTGACAAAATCGGGAGCAGTCATGTAGAAGCAGATACCAGCAAAAAAATCCATCCCCTGTAATACTGCCTTTATGACACACAACTAAATTTTAAGGGAGACCAGCTGAGAAACGTAGCAAGTTGCTGCAGAGCTTCTGTCATAGTTTTTAATCAGTCATTTTTCATTATGATTGACTAGGAAAAAGCTAAAGAAATCCATCAGAAAAAAAATCATTAGTATCACTACTACAACTGTTTTGCAAAGTAACAAAGGAACACAAATAGCAACTGCTCCAGCTTTAAAAATAGAGAATAATGAAGTCACACAAGACAAAACAACAGCCTCAAAAGATAAAGTGCATATTTCACAGAATGGTATTTCAGCACTTTGTGTCAGCAAACCCTGTAACATATTTGGGGGGGTGGGGGAACGACGACACACAATTACCTTTTCAAGGTGCCTAAGAAGTCATTTGCAAATAATTTAGTACAAATTTATTTTAGAAATCTTACACTAATCTTCTTAAGATGACTTTCCATGAGCTGAAGCCTACATTTAGCCTGTGGTCTCATTAACTTCCATTACAATTAAATGGTTTTTTACAATGACCAAGTTAAAAAAAATACACTCAACAAGCAAATAGTCATTTTTTTACTCCCTTTTCCTAAGGTCTTTCTTTTCTTTCTTACTTCTGATAGAAAACCTTAAGAGGAAAAGAAAAAGAATCCAGACAGCAGCAGACAGGCAACCTCAAAAAGAAAAATTTGGACATCACATTTCTTTAATTCCTTCTTTTTCAAGAAGGTGTAGGCTACTTCTCCAAAAATAGTGTTAACTATCAACCTTCCTTTAATTATTTTTGCATAGAAACTTAACATTGCAATTGTAAAACCTTCAGAAACATCCCTTGGTTTTGGTTCTTGAATTTAGCTAACTCTCAGCTCTGGTCAGTCACATACATGACCATGCATTTCTTAAGTCAGAACTGCTAGAATCATAATCAACTGGCTATCATCATAGGAAGGAAAGACATGTACAAGTAAGATAACACTTTCTTCCTGTTTTCAATACCGTATTATGAAGCTATCTCTGTCAGGAGTTTTAAAGTACAACAAAGTTATCATGAATGAATGAAATAGGCAGGTAAAATATGAAACTTCAGAACAATGTAGAGAAAGTAGTGATTATGTCATACAAAGACCCAACATTTTTAATTCAGAGAAGCATTAACAGTTCTCTTTAGTGAAGTTTGAAGCACACAGCAGATGGCAGTGAGATTGTTCAGTAGTACAGGTGTTAATTAGCTCAACTACAGAACATGAAAATCAGCCAAATTGTTTATGGGGGGGTTCGGACAATATGGGTACTTAATGCAAGTAATTTTTTTTCCTTCACTTTGTCATTCCTATTTTAAAAGGAACAGAATGAAGCATTTCATAACCATATTTGCTATCAAAATACACATCGTAATGACTGACAGGTTTAATAAGCATCAATTTACTCAGAAAGTAAAAAAACATTAGCTTTGACCCATTCAACTGATGTAAAAGGATGAACTTTTTCTCTCTCCCCACACCAACGAATGAGAAAGCACCTAGTGTCTAAATTTAGGAAGACTTCAATTAGATCAATAAATTTGCAGGAGTCAGGCCTTGAAATCCATTTATTCAACCAAAGCTAAAAAAAAAAAATACACAGGCCTCTGCAAACCCATTCGATCTAGTAAATTGCTCGGAAACATAAATGTCTACTGTGTGGATATACAAGTGGGGTAAAAACCCTATCACTTAACCCTATCACTGTGATGATACAGTAGCAGTCACAGAAACTAAATTCTTTGTTGCACTGGATAACCAAAATAGTAACAGAAACACACCAATATCTTACTTAAAGCTTATCATTTCAAGCATCAAATACTAGAACAGGTCAAATATGCACATATGCATAAAACACTGGGAAACCTACTTCAAAACTCTACTGCTAACTTCTCAAATTATTTTTCTCTTCTGAAGGAGCCCACTTACCTTTTCAAACATAGCTTCTTTTCTTTGTTTGTTCCAGTAACATGAACAAAACTAGAAGCAGTTAACCAATGACTTGCTTCCCATAACCAGTAAAGAAGGCATACTGTGCAACATGAGACTACAATAATATTTTATCTTATGACTTAAGACTTTAAGCCAATGAAAATGATTTAAAAGTTATTAGAATACTTACTAACACATTCTCCTTTATCTGTAAATTGTCAAGTGCCACATTACCTATTTAGGAGAAAGAAGAGCAGAACAAGTGACTTCAACTATTATGTAATTTGGAACAAGGAAAACAACTACAACCCTCTCAACTACACATGGATTAAAATCTGAATACCTTCCTCCAGTTACAGAATAGCAGAATAAATGTTTAATTTTTAAGTCATTAAACACTAATTATTTTGACAAAAATTTCACAGGGGAAGAAACTACTGAAATATCACCAATTCAGATGTCCTCGTGTTTCTACCCTTTTAAAATACACCTACAATATCAGGAAATCTTTCTTATTATTCACTTTGTTGTGAATTATAATTCTATCATGGTAGGGTAGACTAGGAAAGTGGGTTTTTTTATGATTTTAGATAACAGAAAAATCATGGCTCATAGAGCCACAAAAATGCATGCCTATTTGTAAAAAACACGTTAACTGGAAATCCAATTTTGTTGTCGATGTCAAAGGGAACACTGGCATACAGAATTATACCTGAGGTAAGCACATATAATATGCTCCTCAGTGCTTTAGTGTCAGATTCCCTAGAGCTATATTCCTGTTTTAAGATAGATATTAATAATAAATGTTAAAACACTATCTTGGTGAAAGCAAAAATAAAATGAAAACAAAAGTCTTGCTCCTTATGTACGGAAGGCATCTAAAATGGCCATCCCTCTCTACACAGGACTTCAACTATTTTTTTGTGTGCCTACACGGTAGCAAACTAAAATGCTTGATACATTCACTGAGAATGCTGCATCACGTTACTGTAGTATCACATCTGTTTAATACAGATTATTCACATGAATAAATTAACAGATTAAAAGACAGCTCCCTAAGCACCCCATCAGTTGCACCACAAAAAAGGCCTCCTCTCCTCCTGGGACCACCACACGTGAGCCACCCCACACTCCCCTGCACCACAGACAGACCCAACATGCTTCTACCCACTATGTTCTCAAGAAAAAGAGGAAAAAAACCCACGGGGTTTCTCTCCCCCTTGCTGACGGTTTCCCGCCTCGCAGCGACTGACACCCACTCCACACCTCAGGCTACCGGAGCCACTGCTACAGCTAGGAAGCTACTCAGCGACCCGCGCCCAGGCCCCCACCTCGTGTGGCGGGAGACCCCCAGTTTGCTGCTTTTCCCCCTACAAACGGGTGTCCTGTAACTGGACGGGTATCGGACCTCAGTTCCCTCACGGGCAGACCCCTGCCTCACGCCGTCGCACAGCCGGAGCCTCTGGCCGCCACCACGGGGAGCCGCAGCCTCATAGACCGACCCGACAGGACACCCCTCACACGGAAAGGGGGAAAAGGAACCAGAGGCTACACGTACAAAACGACGGACGATACGGGGGCGGGTTCCCGACCACAGACTGACCGACCCGTCGCTCACGAGAGGCTGCGTCGTACAGATCACCCCTCATGGCAGGAAAGGGAGTGGAAGGTAGGTCCCCGGCATAAACTGACCCACTGTTCCTCACAGAGTGCCGCGGCTCCACAACTCGCCCTCTTCACAGAGGGAGCCGCAAACCCATAGACCGACCACCCCTCAAAAGGGCCGGCGGTCCCACAGCCCACCGACTTCTCACAAGGGAACTGGAACCAATGAGACCTGCTCCCCGCCGCGGCACGAGGAAGCGGCCATCCCTGGCGACAGCGGGAGCCCCACAGGGACAGAGCAAGAAAGGAAAGGGGGCTCCTTACCGCCCCATATGCCCAGCTTGAGCTGAGACTTGTTCAGGTTCTCCACATAGTCGCCCAGGAAGCGGTTCAGCAGATCCGCCACCACTGACTCCAGTACCATGGCGGAGATAGGACGCACTACACAACAACCACGGCCCACCGGGTGGGGAGAGCCAAGGATGAGGCAGCGGGCCACGGCCCTGGCAGTCAGGTGACGGGGCGGAGCCCAGCGCCTGACGGGCTGGTGCAGGGCGGCGCGAAGGGGACCTGCGCGCTTCTCCGCGCTGGGGCCGCGAAAGGGGCAAGGGGACGGAGCCAAGGAAGGGAGGGGCCCGGAGCGGCTGCGCGGCAGTACCCGGGCATGGACTGGCCCGTAAGTGCGTTTACCGAAGCCAAGGCAGGGGAGGGGCCGGGCCGGGCTAAGAGAGCCCGTGGTGCCTCAGAGCCGCGGTGGCAAACAAGCGCGTGGAGGCGGCGAAGGGAGGGGAGGTGCCCGTGGCTCTGGGTGTGGCGCCCCCGCGCGGCGTCTGCTGGCGCTCCTCCGAGACGAAGCGACCGCTGCACGCCGATCACAGTCCCCGCAACCTTAACTGCCTCTGATCGGCCTGGGAAAGGCATGCGGGTTTGAGTGGTGTGTGCAAGGCGCCCGGCCCCATGTCCCTCAGGCAGCCTTCAGGCGATTCCCGCCGAAAGCTGCGTTTACACCTGAGGTACGGCCTAATAACTTTTATAGGCAACCGCTAGGCCTCAGTGTAATAATGCCATCTTTAGTATTCTGCTCTTTATTTACGATATGTGCACTCACTGAATGCAGTCTCCAAGATGACACCTCTTGGCACGGGTTCAGCTGGGATTAGACTTAACCTGCGGGTGTTTACAGTTCGTGTGAAACCTGTAATTTCTGATAGACGTGAAAACTCAGAGAGGAAGGAAAAAACAATGTCAGTCATAACCCCAAGATTTCTTAAGAGTTAATAGCGCTGCAGAGAAGATACATAAAAGCATGCTACTCTGTGGGGTGAACCCGCGTGTAGCAATGTCAATACTGGAACAAGTTGTTAAATCTCATGGGACTAATCTCAAACCAGGTATGAAAAGGCACTCTGAGCTCAGAGGAGCTCTATTATTCATGGAAGAACAGCACTTTGGAGCTCAAAATGGTGCAGTCTAAAACTGCATTTAGGAGAATGGAAATTAATACTAGCAATAGAATTCAGCCTTAAAAATATATAAAAATACATAAAGAGCACATGAATGTGATCAGACTGAATAGGGGTGACGAATACTGTTTTAAACAGCATACAAGAGCTATGCTGTATCAATGCACTTTGGAAACTTTCCCTCCCTTGTCCATGCTCTTGCACAAGCACTGTCATATGCTTTACTAATAGTCATGTGGATAAATTGTTTTTATGCCATGTTGCTGGTGCTTTTTTTTTCTCTCTTTATGAGAACTGTGGCAACCCAGAGGTGATTTCAAGTGTCCTAAGGCTGTCCGTACATTCAAACTCAACACATTGTGATGCTGACATGATTATTTTAACAAAGGAGATTGCACAATTTTTTTTTTTTTTTTTAATTTCTGGATGGCATTAAAATAATCATAAAACTAGGGAGGAATAAGGCATGCTTTAAATGATTAAAAAAAAAAAAAAACATGTAAAAAACCCAGCATTGACTAGAGCCTCTTGAACAAGTCATTAAGTTAGGGACTAAAGGAGTAGAAAGGACTTGTGAATGCCAGTTACCAACCCACACAACTTCTGTTCAGCACACTAAAGCCAGGTTGCTTTCTGAAAGACAGGTGGTGTTGTTTATTGCCAACTGAGCACACTTTTGCCCCAGTAAATGTGAATAATACAATTATAATAATCTTCAGATAGGAAGACAAATTGCTAATTAGGTATAGAAACTGTAGGAAATGTCAATTTGTATTTTATTTACTTGTTTACTTCTTTTGTGCAGTGTGGGCTGTTCAAAGCCACTTCTATCATTGGGAAGTGGCAATGCAAGAAAACATGACAGGAAAGTGTTAATAGAGCTCCTGCTGCAATTGTGCTAGGTAACAAGCCTTTATTTGTGTTTTTTTTAAAAAACAAATTTGTAAAAGACTTTAGCTCTTGTAAGTGCAAACCACCGCTGAATAACTAAGGTTTGAGCAAAAGTATTGGCATTGTCATCAGTGGCATCAGACCCGTGGCAGCTCATGCTCTTGGTGAATGTAAATAGAAGAACAATCATGCGAATCAGTGGCATTAAATGTTCTTTGTAGCAATTAGATGATATAGCCAGCATGACATATCCATTTTCTACTTTGCTTTTCATAGTGAACATAATGACTTCTGCACAGCAAAAACCAAAGAAAGTTAATCACAACTATAAAGTGTGGTGTTCAAAAGTATAAGATGGTTTGTATGTGCTTAAATGATTTCCTCATTGGCCAAAAGTGTTTACTTAAAGAACATGAAGAACTTAGTGAATTTTTTTAATCATCTTCATATCCAATACATTTGAGTAAATTAAATTTCTAAAGCTCTTTACAAACATGCTTTCCTGACAAATATACACATGACCTAGTGGATCAAAAAGTTGCTCTGAAAGTAATGGGATTTCACCCAGAAAAGAAACCCAGCAAGCCATGTCTGTGTCATAGATGCTGTTTCAGTAAAACCTACACAGATTCTAAAAACGTAAAAGAACAGTGGAGCAGAATTAAGAATGGAAAAGCTTCAAAGGCAACAGTTTTAACAGATATTTGATCACACGTGTGGTCACTTTACTTAGTGATATATTACTTGAAAATAAAGGTATGTAATTTTGCTTGTCTATTAGAAATTAATCCTATGTTAGTCTTCCTGAGCCTCTCTTGCAGACAGGATGCCACTTAAAAAATTACATTAACACAGCTCTGTCCAGTGGTAGTACCATTCCTAGTATGCTCTCAATGAAGAGGGTAAACAGCCAAAATGGGGATGGGGTGGAGAACACAAACACCAACCTGGTTACATGACGTATGAGTTCTGTATCTAGAAGAACAGATACAGGACAAACATTGGTATTTACTCAGCATTCATTGCATACACAGATAACGTTCATTCGCCTCAGGAAAAAACCCATGCATTCTGTCCATTTTTTTCTAAATACCAACATTGAATAGACATGCCTGGTTTGATAAATATTGATGGAATCAGTAGTTTCACTCAGCTAAAAGTCATCATAAACAACATGTTCTGATTGATATAGAGGCTCCTTGTGTATTATTGTACCACTTCATTAAAGAAGAAGATTTGATGATTCCATCACTGCATAATTTACTAAGAAAAACATATTAGTACAACACTCTTAACACTTAAGTTTGTGGGTTTGCTATTTATGTGGCAAGATTTGCTCAAATTTCTTAGCAAAGCCTTTACAAAATATGAAACCTAAGTAACTGGGAAAACTGCCTAAAAGCATCAGTTAAGGCTTCAGCTTCATGAATAGAAATACACATTGCAGCAACGAATACTTGTTTAATGTTGTCTGTTTCACAATCTTGCATGCATAAATAAATAATAGTCACAGCAACTCTAATGTTAAGCTGAGGTGGGTACATGGATTGATAGCTCAATAACCAAGCTTTCTCCTCTTATTTTACTCCATTAATATTACAAAATCTCGAGCTCCTAACATCTGACTATTGGCAAGTGAACAGATGGCAAATTTTATCCACTGTACCTCACTAAACAGTGTATGCCTATTAGCAGTTAGGAAATCAGCCAGATAATGTGGCATCAACTCTCATCACATAGCCTGTGGAGATGAGAGGACTTTGTGATGAGTTAGATCACATTGCCAAGAGCCATGTTTGGACAGGTTTTGAAACTCTCTGGAAGCTGGCTATGCCTCAGCCTCTCTGAGCAACCTCTTCCTTATCCACTCTGATTACAAGGGGTGTTTGTTTCCCTTTAGCTATTGACAATTTTCCTTGCTGCAATTTTTGATTGTTACAGTCTCAGAAGTAACTGTATATTTAAGGCACACATTTTTGGACTTAATAAATGGAAAAGATTGGTATTGATGATTTTGCCATATTGCCTTTTCTAATGGAAAGTATTCAGTGGAAATAACAGTATTTGATATTGGCTTTAATTTTATTTACTTTTCGAGTTAACATTTTTACAGTAACTTCAGTTTTCACTGTTTTTAAGTTTGCTTTTAAGTAGTATACAGATTTCATTAATGCTGAAATGAATTTGCAGAAAATAAGGAAACCAAAAGGTTTCTCAATAACTATGTTAAATACTAAAATAAATAGCCAAATTACAAGAACTAGAATAGCAGAGGTTAGAATAAATGTTATTAGTTAGCAGTTAGAAAACTGTGAAGTAATAATTACTAAGATCAGTCTTAAAAAATTTTGCAACACTTATCTCAATTCTGTTAGCAATAAATATATCTTAACCAGATAGGTATATTAAGATGTCTGAAGCACTAAAATGTCAACACATAGCCATCTACTTCCCTGTTTCCCTGTGACAGCTGGAGACTCAGTTCTCAGTGGAGAGCCTTGAAGAACTCACATCTGCAAAAAGCTATGATACTGTTTCAGTGTGTGTCCTCTCTCTTTGTGATGGAACAATAAAATATAAAAGACTTGCCAGGCACAAAGATGTAAGAACTAAGTGATATGCAAATGGAAGCGTGTCAGTATATTAAACCAATGTTGACTTCATCTACTAACACCAAGGCACAGACGTTTTTTCCAGGAATAAAATTGATCTTTATTCATAAAAAAAACTTCAGGAATCTTGAGAAACCCCAGTTTTGTTTTGCAGGATCATTTTAAGCCATATATGTTGTCTAAATTCTAACAAATTGATTATTTTTTTCCCCCTATATAAAAATGTCACATCTGTTCCTAAAGAAATAAATGTACACCCATGCCTACTATCCTCCAGGACAAACCTTGCAGAAAATTATCCTCGCTGGCGACTGTGAAAAAGTGTTCAGAGATACCTAGATTGAAAGTGGAAGAAAAAAATTACTGTTCTTTGTTGAATGGCTAAACCCAAGGCTTTCATAGTTTTACATCATTACAAAAAAACAAGGACAGAATAGTTTAGATACCACATTGTAAGAAATAAAACTTTATTCACAAATCAGATAGCTCCACAGGCAATCTGACTATGACAGGTGGTTATCAAGGGAGTTTGAAGAACCGTTTCCTTAGTCTACTGCGCCTTATCTGCATCTAAGAGATTTATTAATTAGAAACAGCATTTCTGCATTGTTTCTAAGCCAAAAGGCTTAGTCTGTCTGTCCAGTATTGATCACATGTATGTCCTATCAACTGAGATTTGAAATATAAATTACATTGCCATCTTCTATCCTAAGTGAGGGAATCTTAAAAACAGCTAAGCTCTATTGTAAGAGGAATTTGTTACTTTTTTATGAGGGCTATATTTGATGGTATTTCTGAGAAGTATAGCTTTTTTCCTTCAGTCATGTGCTGTGAAGATGAAAAAGCCACCAGCTATGTAAGAAAACTGGTTGAAATAAGTTGCACTTGTTTTAATGAATATGTTGCCTTCGAGTGAGAAAGGAAGCAATAGTCTGGTCTGGACCAAATACATTTGGTTTTAAATGTCATTTCATTCACGAAGTGTAATATTTCATTCATTTGGTAAGAACTTGAACTTGTTCATTGTGGAAGCACATAAAAATATCTATTAATCCAACGCCAAGACACGTCACTTGCTAAAAATCCGGTCATTTGCTCATTCACTTCGACAATGGAACAGTCATCCAGCAAAACCCACAAAGTCATAAATGATAGAATTGTTTGAGGTAAAATTTCTGAATTACTTTTCTGGAAAAGTACCGACTGATACTGAAGAAATGGGATTCTGAAAGGTAGCACAATCACTTATTATCAGCCAAAATTTGACTTGGAAAAAGTAACAGTAGGATGTTGCACAGTTTGTTTGCCATCAGAGTTACTGAATACCCAGATGTCAGGATCAGTTTTTAAATAATACAGAGAAGTTCCAAATGTGCCACTTAATATGGACTCAAAAAAAAATCAGAAGTGAATTTCTTTCTTCTCACAAAAGTCAGCCTTACTCCAGACAATGATGAAGCACACAGCATTGCTTTTAGCTAAAAAAAAAATAGGAACAGGAAATACAAAATGTTTACTGTCACCTACTTTTTATAGTATTTATTTATAAGATGCCCTAAAATGTTCAAGATCTTAGTGGAGGCGGAAAACTTTAATATAGATTACCTTATTTGCTAATGCTTTATGGCCACTGCACATCAGCCAGGAGGTCACACAATAAAGCCACCACTTAAGTCACAGGAAAAGCTCTAGAAAAAAAACAAAAACAAAAACAAAACAAAACAATCTTTGACATTCCTGACATGATGCCTGTACAGTTTTAGACGGGTGAATTTGCCAAAGAAATATTTTTCCTACAGGAATAGAGCTGGAAAAAGCAATGATATATGTAAGTAATTAACATTATAGTTATCATGAGGAAATAACAAGTATTCAGCATTTAAAGCAATAGCAAAAAGTCAAATGGGGAAATGGTGGCTGATAGACTGGTGGATTGTAAAAGTAAAGGTATTACTGGAGGATTTTGCTTCTTCCTCAATTTAACTTAGCAAAGCTGTCTTTAATGCAATACTAATATTTATAACATTTCGGGTAAATTCTTTAATCCTATTACTTTATTAAGTTAACTAATCAAGTAGAAATTGGGGCTCAGACACCTGTTTGTTGGAATTTCCCCAAGAACTGTGATTCTGTAACGAATCTTCTGTAAAGAATTCTCACAAAGATTCTGTAGTCCATGGTGACTTGTTCATGAAAATACACTGAACCTAGCCACTGTTGACAGTCCTAAAAAGGGACTATTTACTGGAAAGCTTTTTTGTTCTTGGAGAGAGAGAGAGGTTTTATAGACACATCAAGAAGACTCTGAATTTGTATTTGTCTTTGTTTTCTCAACTGTCTCACTGATATAGAATGTCTTCAAAAGTTTGCAAGCTGAAGCCAACCAAAAAAATTAAAAAGTGCTTGTTACACAAGACAATAAATTTTCAGCTAGGTCATTGTGCACAAAAAGCAGAAGGATATGACCAGATGTCCCAATATTTCAATGAGATGATCTAATTCTAACAACAAGAAAGGAAGGACAGGCAAGCAAGGGTGGTGGTGGGGGAGGGGTAAGGAAAGTATATATATTTTTTTTTTTTTTTTCTATTTGCATTCAAGGAAAAAGAAGGTTTCTTTAACAGTAAAAGCAAGAAGGACAAAGTTAGAAGCCTGCAGAAAATGCCAACTTCAATACAGGTTGCAGCAACTTGTTACATCAGCCATTTTCAGCAATTTGAGGCACAGGTGCAGAGCAGGAGGAATATTATAATAAATTATAATACTGTTAGTGCCGGTAGTGTATTTTATGGGTTTGTGTGTTTCTTTCATTATTACAAATCCATGCCTCTTAAGATAAATACATTATTTTTCCCCTTTATCTTTAATGATGAAGTTGACCCAGGGTTTCTCTTGCACGCAGGCTGCATGCTTCAAGGGATGCAAAATCCATTATTCAAAGCTGAATTTACACAGACTTCTCCACAGTGGGTCACAAGTTCTCCAGACCCTGCAAGACAATCCATCACTGCACTGCAAGGGCATACTCATGAGCAGGTAAGTTGCTAGTTTTAGAGATAAGTCTTTCCACAAATCTCAACAAAAGTGCAAAGACAGCCTGAGGGTTCCTGTAATCTCCAACTACAGAAGAACACGGTCTTTATATTTCCACTTCTTGTTGAAACTAACTATTCATAAAAGAACAAACCTTTGAGTAGGGTTTTAAAAGCCTATCTAATTTCAGAACTAACGGTATTTAAATGGCCATTGAAGATAAATTGACTTAAACATTCCAACTTTGTTTCATATGCAATCTGGGTGCTTGTTATACCAGAATTCTCACAGAAGTATGTATGTACATGAATATAAGTGTCAAGTTATCAGTTATCTCACAAGGTACTTGAAGGTTAGATCTCAACATATATCCTATTCAAATACTATACTTGAACTCAAACACATAATACCTGCCCCTAAATTCTTTTTTTTTTTAGTTCTTAACTGATACAGGATACTGAGCACCTCAAGCCTGATTTTAAGAGCAAAAGTCTGCCTCATCTTTCACTCTTATATTTGGCCTTCCCCTCTTCTCTACAACTCAGTATTCTTTTGCTTATTCTGACATTCAGATACTTAAAGTTGTAGCCACAAACTGCAACATTTTTTACCCACTGGCAAGGCAACAGTCCTGTACTGCCACCACCCAAATATGAGATCCATGTAAATATTGACACTGCTTTAGTGAAATATATACTTCATTTCCATTGGAAACTTTAATAGTGATAGTTCATAAAATTGTTGTAGATGTCAAGTTTAACAGATTATGCTAAATCCAAAGTTTTTCAGTGCTGTAGTATAACTGTGCCAAATCAGAAAGTAGGACTTGAGTGTCATGGTTATTAAGGTATCACCACCGTACATTTTTCCACAGAACACAAAAGCATCCTTCAATGAAAGATCACAACAGGGAAAAAAAAAAAAAGTGTGAGAAATGGTGCAACAGTTTTGATTTGCAATGGAGATATGATATATTCTTGTCTTGTGGGTATACGTATTAATAAAACCATTCAATTCCACATGGAAATTTGTAAAATTATTTTGAATGCCCGCAATCTTTGTAAAGTACTGCACTTACAACTGCTGAAACTCTTGCCTATTTTTGTCACCTAAAGACACACAACTAAAACCATATGAACCTAGAATCACTAGGGTTTCTTTTCTGATTGCTGAGGCCATATAATCAGCAAATTTGTAGGCATAAAGACAGAATATGAAAAATGTAGCAACTCCGAAAATTTGAAGACAGACACATCTCTTTCCTAAGATGGTTCTGCTGTAAAAGTCAGGAATGGTCAAGAAGAGAAAAAATACTTCATTTCCAGGTCAAGGAGTTGGCATGCACTGGATAAAATAAACCAGCTTTGCTGGAGTCTTTTGCTCCCCAAAAGCTTGTGGAGTTTCTCACATTGCTGCACATGTTGTTAATACTTCCTTCACCTTTCATCACACTGTGATGACATCACCCATGGATTTGTAGCTGCAGTGTGACCAAGCCACATCCCAGCGCAATGTGACTGAAGCAGGAACATTGTTTCATTGCCCTAGGGTCAGCAAGGGAAACATTTCACTGTACAAGAACTGTCAGACATTATAAACTGAACTAAAATAGCTAAATATTCCAAGAGCTGACATCATTTAAAAAGAAGACATGGACCAGAGAAGAGGGCAGACAGATACTAAAAAGACTGTGGATAATGTAAATACAGGCCAAACTCTAAAGGAAACCCTCCCTTCAGGTTTTAGTAAAGGTAGGGATGTTCAGGAGAATAATGTTAGGGTACCTAAGGCAGCACATACAACATTCAATTCAAGGTGATTTTTTGACAGTTATAGCTGTACTCTTTCTGACCTCTTAGGTAAAAGGGAATTGCCCCCACAGCCTCTTGCATCCTGCTTAGGAAGCACTAAATGCAACCTGGCCTAGACTACATAATTTGTTAACTATTTATATAATATATTGGGAAACACAAACCCTTATTTTTCAACATATTCCACCAGCATCCAACAAGGGAGCTATTTATAGATTTAGCATCATTTCATAAGCTTCTCTTTCTCATGAAAGATTAACCCTATGAAGGGTCAGCATATTTGACTTGGAAAGGTTGAAGCTTATGGATATAAGTTTTATTTTAAGTTATTGTACATATTGTAAGTTATCTCTTACCAGAGGGAAGTAAAACCTATTTAATAATATCTAATAAAAATAGTGTCATAGCAACTACCTTTTACAGGCGATTAGGTTTTTTTAGGTGAAAGGTTGTACTTGATAGAGGAGGAAGTTAGGATCCTGTGCTTACCATGCTTGTACATCTTTATTTTTGACAGCGGCAAACCATATGTACTTTTGTCCTGTTGCTACTATAACAAAGAAGCACTCTGTTAAATATTAAACGTGTACATGAATTAAGCACTTCCATGCTATGCTGCAGGAGTCTGTGCAAATTAGACTATTTGGATTACAAATCTCTTAGTTTATGCATCTTAAGAATTCAAAGCAGCAATTCTGAACTATAGACACACACCAAGAGCCCTGTTACCTTACACATTATACCAAATCCTAGTCACATAAATGGGTTAACTGCACGGGCACAGGGATCCATCTAATTCCACTGATAGATTGAAAAAGCTGTCACATTCAAACATCTCTCTACTTTAATCTCATTTTAAAAAATTATTTTAAAAGCTGAACTAAATATTTTTGCTCCAGCTGAAACCTCTAGCACATCTTGTAGCCTGCCTGCCCATGCTGCCATTATTGAACACATTCACCTTTATACAATACCAAATTCTATCCTGGTTAGATATGCATTTTGTTCCAAGATTAAACATTCTCCTGCAACTCTGAGAAGCAGACAGTCCTTATAATTTCTTTTTTTTTTTTAATTATTTTATTTTCTCTCCTCTAAAATGCACAGGATAAGATTTACATTGGTTTCGAATTTGACTTATTTGTTTCAAAACCATATTCTTCATTACAGAATCACAGAATCACTGAGGCTGGAATAGACCTCCCAGATCAAGTCCCACCTATGACCCAATACCACAACATCAGCTAAATCATGCCACTAAGTGCAGTATCCAATCTTTCCTTAAACACCTCCAGGAATGATGACTCCACCACCTCCCTGGGCAGTCCATTCCAGTGTTCTATCACCCTTTCTGTGAGGAAGTGCTTCCTGATAGCCAACCTAAACCCCTGGTGCAGCTTCAGGCCATGCCCTCTCCTCCTGTCACTAGTTGCCTGGGAGAAGAGCCTGACATCCACCTGACTACAACTTCCTTTCAGGTAGTTGTAGAGGTCCCCCCCCGAGTCTCCTCTTCTCCAAGCTGAACAACCCCAGCTCCTTCAGCCTCTCCTCATAAGACTTTCCCTCCCGTCCCTTCACCAGCCTTGTCACTCTCCTCATTCTCCTCTGGACCCGCTCCAGCAGCTCAATATCCCTCTTGACATGAGGGGCCCAGAACTGCACACAGTACTCCTAGTGAGGCCTCACCAGTGCCGAGTACAGGGGCAGAATGACATCCCTAGACCTGCTGGCCACACTATTCCTGATACAGGCCAAGATGCCATTGGCCTTCTGTGTCACCTGGGCACACTGCTGACTCGTGTTCAGCTGGTTGTCAACCAGCACTCCCAGGCCCCTCTCTGTCAGGCTGCTCTCCAGCCGCTTATCCCCCAGTCTGTAGTGCTGCAGGGGGTTACTGTGGCCAAAGTGTAGGACCCACACTTGGTCTGGTTAAACCTCATATTATTGGCCTCAGCCCACTGACTCAGCCTGTCCAGGTCCCTCTGCAGCATCTCCTGACCCTCCAGCAGATCAACCCTCCCCCCCAGCTTGGTGTCTTCCATGAATTTACTAATGGTAGACACGATCCCCTCATCTAGGTCATCAATAAAAATGTTGAAGAGAACTGGGCCCAGTACTGATCCCTGGGGGACACCACTGGTTACCAGACACCAACTGGATGTGGCACCATTCACAACCACTCTCTGTGCCCAGTCATCCAGCCAGTTTCTAACCCAGCGAAGAGTGCACCTGTCCAAGCCTTGGGCTGCCAGCTTTTCCAGGAGGATGCTGTGGGAGACTTTGTCAAAGGCTTTTCTGAAGTCTAGGTAGACCACATCCACAGCCTTCCCCTCATCTACCAGACGGGTCACCCAGTCACAGAATTAAATAGGTTAAATTGGAAGCAATTAGTAAGAATAGAATTGTCAGTCCTCACTTTAAAAAACAAGGACTGACAAACATGGAAGATATCTCCCAGTCCTCTAAACTGGTGAAAAATATCTTGTGCTCTCTCAGAGAAGCTGGAGTCAGCAGGGAGGTGCACAGCCTCCAAGCAAAATTTAACTTGTGAGCTGGCAAACTCCCTGGTGAGACAGTGCTCTACATTAAGGATCAAGGCAGCTGAGCACATCCAAGTAGGGTACAATTGCCTACATAACACACATCCTCTGCACTTTGTCCCTTTTCACCTAATGAGAAAAGGTATGGTATGAGCACAACAAATACTTGCTGTTACAGCAACTAGCAGAACAGGTTTTGTATTCAGCATTGTAATATAACAGCATAAAAATAACATCCAGACAATGATTCTGGTGTTGAAATAGTCTGATCTGCAATGAGATGTGCCTTGGCACTTAGGTACTTAAGGTAGTTATGCACTGCATCTTTCTGTCACCCAAATCCTTGAACTCTATCTGGCATCTGTCAACACAAGTATCATCTGATAGAACTCACATCACCTGATTCCCATTTTCACTACAAGAATACAATCTGGAGGGACAGATGTATTTCTTTCCTAATGCCCTCAGTCAGCTGCTTTTACCACTTCAGTAAAAGTTATTCAGAAAGGAAAACACTGAGCAGATGGGTATGTTTACTAGGGAGTTAAAACTGCGTGCAGAAGCACCACTGACAATATTTCTGGGAATCGGTGTAGTCAGGAGAGGATAAAGCATATTATAATTAATAATGGCAGCAGGAAGCTCAATCAAATGAGTTTTTCAGACTGTAATGGGAATTTTTTTTTCCATTTTTATAATTTTTTTCATAGTTAATGCTATTTAGCTGCATAAACCCACTTTTTTCACTTATATTTTGAAAAACTCTTCTTTGTACTAAATATTTACAAAGCACTGAGTGTATATAACCATACAATGTTAGACTAGGACCTAAAATAGGTCAAACTCCAAAATACAACCCATTTATGTAAAGATGAGAAGTGGCAGCTTAGAAAGATAATACTTCCAATGTTTTAGAATTATTTGTTTTGGTTTGGGGCTTTTTTGGTTGTGGATTTTTTTGTTGTTTGGGTTTGGGTTTTGTTTTGTTTTGTTTGTTTCTTTGTTTGTTGGTTTGGTTTTCTTTCATTTTTATGAATGAAACTGAGTGTTCACATTACCTAGAAACTGAAAAGCTTTAGTAGATGCAAAAGAATTATCTTGAAAAAAATGTATTTGACACAAAAATTATTATATGTTCTCAGAGGAAAATAAAATAATTTTTCAAATTGTACAATTCCCAGCATCTAACCTGAAAAAAAGATAGACGGATCCTTTCTAAGATTTTGTTCTTTAGCAGAGAGTGGTAAAGCTAAGCTCTAAATGGGACTGAAGTTTAATGATTTCTCACTTGAAGAGAACTGGGTCACATAGATTGTGTTCAAAGTGCACAGCTAACTTGACTGTCAGCCAGTGCAGAAGACCAGACTATAAGGGTTTGTAGAGAAATTGCATAATTATCTGAAAAGCAAACCCCTGCTCATAATCCTGTTTAAATTGAGATTTAAAAAAAAAAAGTTATCTGAACATAGACCATACTGACCCACTCTTGTTAGTCCTAATGCTGGTCCAGAAACTAACCATGTTGAAAAACCCTTGGCAAGCTTTGTGCTCATATAAGTAAAAGCAATTAATAGCTACAGAGAGTAAACAATAGTTCTGCAACAGCGATGAAATTTTCAGGAGAAAGTGTTGGAGCAGAAATCTGCAAAGGGCCTGCTTGGATCTCTAATTCCTTAAGACTAGCTAAATAGGCTTTATCCTCTCTTTCAGGCAATGTCCTTTGTTCAGTGAACCCTGGCACTGGCAATCTCCTGGCTGCTGAATTGCTCCATTAAAGATAAACCTTTACCACAAAAAAAAAAAAAAAAAAAAAAAAAAAAAAAAAAAAAAAAAAAAAAAAAAAAAAAAAAAA
>JANHGN010012191.1:32361-54478 GCA_024605025.1 Megaceryle maxima | reverse complement strand
GTTTTTTCTTTTCTTCCCCTCTTCTTTTTTTTTCTTTTCCCCCCCTCTCTTCTATTTTTTTTTTTTATTTTTTTTTTTTTTTTTTTTTCCGCCCTCCTAGAACTGAGATAAGGGAGAAGAAACTGTGAGCTTTGCACTCTCACACTCTGAGGTGTTCTTTTCAAAGGTGATGACGTGGATCAGGATACTTATAAAAACACCCGATGAGAGCAAATTTATTTTTTAATACAATAAACCCTTATCTAGGAAGGATTTAATCCTTCCCACAGTGTGTGGTGGCAACATTAATAAAATGTGTATAGGTAGAAGGAGGCAGCCAGTAATAGGGCAGGTGGAGCAGCTCCTTTGCCAGGGCATGGGAAGAAGCAGGAGCTGCTGCTGCTGAGACAAAGTAAAATTGTCTCTATCTGTTCAAAGCAGGCTAAAAGAAACACAAGGAAATGAGACAAAGAGGTGTTTGCAGATCCAGGAAACTTCGCAGTGGGGGGGAAAAAAAAAAAAAAACAAAAAACCCCAAAAAACCACAAAAACCAAAAAACCAAAACCAAACCAAACCAAAACAAAAACCAAAAACCCAACAAACCCCCCCCCCAAAAAAAAAACAACACACACCCCAAAAACATGGAGACATGAGTCTTGTTTTTTTCTACTCATGATTTTGAAAAAGGATATTTATGGGGCATTTTGTAGACTTTCCCTTATCTTTTATTTTTAAGGGATTTTCATTAGATTATGGAAGAGTGCCTCAGAGTTTGAACAATTATGAGTTACATATCTGAATAGAGCCTAAAATAAATTCCAAAAATGTGTTTCACACCCATTTTCGTGTTAACATTCAAGGCACGTGGTCATGTTTCACCAGCACAAATGCTTATGAAAAATTAATTTCAAAGTAAACTGCCAAAGTATGTAAAACAACCCAGCTTTCTCTTAGCAAATAAAAATATTTGTGCCAAGAGTACCTTTGAACTCATCCAATTAGGGAACAGTAAAAAACCATAAAGTGAGACTGTGAGCAGTCCATTGAATTAAAAGGAAAAATAATTAGAAAGAGCTGTCATCTGTCCATGGATATTCTGAGTGGAAAAACATGCTGCCAAAACCGAGGTACATAACTGCATTTGCTAAATAAGGTAATTAATAGTTATTGATTGAGGCCATAATAAATCACAACATTCATAACTATGGTGTTTCCAATGGGTGATAGCAAGCCAACACTCCAATGCACACTTGCTAAGCAATGTACTTGTCATAAGGAAACCATTCCCTCTAGTGATCCTACTTGTCAAAAAGGAAAGGTGAGGGATGTCTCTCTGCCCATTCTGTTTCTGTGGAACATATTTGTCCACCTTTCCAGCTGGAAGTCACTGTCTGCAGTCCCTTCTCAAGACCCCACTTGTCAAATGAGTCTTGTCTCTTTGAAATATTTATACGTACTACATTACTTATATTTCACAGCTACCCTAATAGTTAGACAGTCTCTGGGACAGATGGGGTGCTCAAAGAGAGCAAATAATATATAGCACAATATCATCAGGCAAGAGACAACTGAAGAACTCTGTGAGGCCAAGGTCCAGGTGCAAGAACATTAATTCTCTTTGTGTCAATGTTTTCATGCTATAGTCTGGTGCAGTCTGTCATTTATTTATTTTCTGGGATGCTGCAGCTGTCTCTGGGCACCAGTGATCTCTTGAGCTTGTGGCCTGACATTTCTGTCACCTCTTTCCTGTTCTTTTTCTTCTCAGCACCACATACAAGAATGTATCCAGGATCCCTGAAGTTTACTCTCTTCCTCCTCTTCCTCCCTACACACATATGGAAGTGAGTACAGCCCTGCTGGAAAGCTTTGCTGCAGCATTTCCCTTGCAATGGCTTACTAAAAGGGAGTAGAAATAGAAAGAAGGGAAAAGGAACACAACAGGGCACCTTAAAGGTAATGGGCAAAGCCAGGGTGACTCCAAATGCTGCAAGAGAGGTGAGAGTTGAGATGGGGAAAGCCAGAGGACTCTCCAGCACTGCATCAGAGATGTTAGCAAGAAGATGGGAAAACAAGGGAATTCTATCTGCAGCACAGGTCTGCATTGAGCTGAGCACACAGGGCTGCTCCTGTGATGCTGCTGTGCCGGCCTGAGCTGGGGCAGGCTCTGCAACAGCACAGCACAGGGGCAAGGATGCGACTCGAGGCAGTGACATAGGGCAGCAAGAGAGCTAAAGAGGGGGAACTAGGAAAGGCAAGGCAAAGCCAGTGTGTGTGGGGAGGGGAGCCCTCTCAGACTGCTATGAACGAACTAGGGAAAACAGCACCAAGTACTCTGCAAAGCACAAACTGATGGAAGATGGGAAAGCATGGGTAAAGCTACAGTGACAGGATGCAGTTAAACTGTGACTCCCTGGTTTTGGTTGTTTTTTTTTTTTTTTTCCCTATTTGGTCTTCACAGGAAAACTGTAAAAAAACATTAAAACATGCTAGTTTGTCATTCTGGAGTGCTGGAATCAGTATCTCTAGAGGAAAAAAAAGTCCTCCCTAGCCTAGAGCTGTCCTTCCCACCATCCTTAACACTATGCTGGTGCTGCTACTGTCCCAGATCCTCCTAGGTATCTCTTGCTTCCAGTAGGAAGCACGCCAAGCTGCGGCTATAAATCCCAACGGCTGCTTTGCTGTCCTTAATTCTCCTCATCTCCACTCCAGGGAATATACCTATGCTGTGCTCACTTTCTTCCCAGATACATTTTACAACATTAGTAGTACCTGTGAGCCTCTTGCATATTGTCTTCTTTTTTTTTTTTTTTTTTTATTTATTTAATTAACTCTCCTCATCACAGAGTGTGTTTGGTACTGAAAGGAGTGATGAAGCAGGAGTCCAGCTATTTTCCTCACCCAAGTTATTCATCCTGCCTGAGCTTTACCACGCTTCTTCCCTGCACTTCCCTGATGCAGCCAGTCTCAGAGCCATGCTGGGATTTCTGGCAACTAGTTGCTATTGTACCAGATTTTGCTATTTCTGCCTTTACCCAATTATACTTGGATAAACTTCTACTTCCTGGGTTAAGGTTTACGTGAAAGCCATTGCAATCCCTTGCCCCCGTGATCTCAATGTTTGTCCACTCCACTTTCTTCAGCTGAAGTGCTCACACACACCTCATCCCACTTCTTGTTCACAAAACATGCAGGCTTTTAACTCAACATTTTCTACCATCTCTATGCTTTTTAGCCTACATATCTAGTTTGCCAGAGATCCTGCTGGTTTTTTGCTCTTGTGCTTTAGGTCAGATTGGGGCTGGTATAGGAGTGCAGACAAGTGTCTCAGCATAACTGGGAGCATCTTTTTCTTGTTTCACCCTTCCTTTGATCTTTTTTTCCTCCCTGCCTCCTTCTCCTCCTGCATTCATGCTTTCTTCTTCCTTCCCACCTTCCCTTTCATGTGTAAAAAGTGAGTTAAAAAAATGTCAAGCTGGTCCTGGTCAAAGGAACTTGTTCTCCCTTTCTTCCATTTCCTTTCATTGCCTCAGCCCCCCTCTCCTAGCACACATCTCCTGGAGTGCACTGGAGAGAGAAGTTTTTCACAGAGAGCAGATACAAAGAGTTTGTGCATGATTCTCCCCTGTTCATGCTCTCTGCCACTGCCAGCAAAGGGTGCATCAATAGCAGATTTTGTCAGTGCCAGGCAGATGATCAGAAATGTCTGATCTCTGCCCTGCGGTGGAGGTGGTGGTGCTGGGGAGGGTAAAGGAGCTACACATGAAGCAGGTGCCTTCAGCCAGAGAGCTGTGTTGAACCAGTTGTCAGCACTCATAGGACACTGTGCTACTTGAATTTCCCATGAGAGGTTTTAAACACAACTCACAGCATGAAGACAACTCATTGGCATGAGTCAAAGTTAAATATACATAGGACAAGTCTCAGATGGGACATAGTGTGACAGCACACTATGTCTCTCATAGTCTGACACAAAAGCTATCCTGCAGAGTCACTTTTGTGGGAGCACTCAGGTAAGGCTGTGGGCTCACATGCCTTGAAACATCTTGTTGGTGAGAAAACATCCCAGCTGGTACCTTCTCACTTCAGTTGCCCAGTGGCCACACTAGTTTTTGGGAAGCTGATCTGTTATCGATATGTTGACTTAACAAGAAGACCCTGTTTGTCCCCAAACAGAGCCACCCTTACTCCAGGAAGGTGAGTATTTGTGTTTTGGATGCAAAAATCAAGATGCAGAGAAAACTACTTTCTGCCAGAATCTCCCCTTACTACTGATCTCAGACCACAAGAGCTGGGAGAGATGGTTACAGAAAGGATGAACAGTATGCCAGGCAGGCTGCAGAAAAGAGCATACAATTCAATGCCTGACACAGACCTACTGCTTTCTGAGGAACCGTGCATTCTTCATCGGTGGTGCAGCAACCCACCAGCCTCTCTCTGTAACATGACAGAGAAAAAAATTGAAATCCAAAGCTATCAGGAGCCTATGTGACCCTCCAAACAGCTTGGGCAGTCATACCTTTACTGGTGTGGGCTTTGTTCTGCTCAGGAGAATGGGCATGCGGTCCCCAGCTCATCTAGGCCTCACCAGCTGTTTCAGCTGGAGATACCTGAGTCAGCCCAGTTCCTGGTGGACAGTTCCTTCCCCCGATCTCTTTTTGGCAACTCTCCAACTGATCACTATTTCCCTTCATTACCACAAATCCACTCTCCTGGCCTGACTCATCTTCCCTCTGCCAAGACTCTTTCCAGGAGAATCACAAATAAGCACAACCTAAGCTTTGGAAATCCTGGGGCCAGAACTCCTGTTGAAAGCACCGGTGTGCTTACCTCCTCCAGAAGTACTCAAAGCTGGATGTGGGCACTCCTGGTTTAATTCAAAATACCTTCTATGGCCTGTTTCACTGTCACACCTTGCTCTAATCTTACATATAGTCCAGGGTGGGAAGCGAGTTCATCAGAGGATTTCTGGGTTTAAGGAGAGAAGGCAAGGAGCTGCCTCATTGGGCAATGCATGTCTCAGTGCCACTAAACTTCCCTGCTTTGGGTCTGTAAGCTGGTGACATCTGCTGCAAGTCTTACCCCTATGAGGGAGGACTCTCTGAACTCATCTGCTAGGAGTCTGTGTCTCCTGGCCCTCATTTATGTTGTCCAGAAGTCTCTGCACAGGTACTGCTTGCATATACACTATTACATCTCAGTGTTTTAACCCTATGTGACTTTAAGGAAACTTGGATGTCTGAAGCCCAAGTGTCAAGAGAAATGTGGAATGCAAAAAAACCCAGGAGTAGTTGGCCCCTCTCACTTAATCCAAAAACCACCGTCTTCTTGTGACTCAAATCTAGCCCATGGTGAAAAACTAGCCTACAAGGTTCAGGTCCTCTAAGTAAATTTGAGAATGAAGCCTCTATGCTTAACTTGTGCAGAAGTGGTTTCCTTGGATGCTATATATAGTCTATGAGCTACCTTTACAAGTTATTAGTGCCTCTTCATTTTCAGGTGTTGTCAGCCACTGCTGGAGGACTCGACTCAAGAATCCAGTGATATTTTTCTTTGGGTGACGTGCATGTACATATATATACACACATCTCCATTCTCCTCCTGTCCAGCAACACACTACTGCTACATTTTTAACAAAGCACCTGTTGAAGTCAAAATATTTTAAACAATTAATTGCACAAATCCAAAAATTGCAAAATAAGTGTGCAAAGAAGAGGAAACATTTGGAACTGTGCCTGCTGAAAGGATGCTTTAAAACAGAACACCCCCTCCAAGGGTTGCTGCTACCTTCTTACCTTTGGGGTTGGTCCAAAACACAATTCCATGTTTCCTCTATGCTTAAATATATGCACATCCTCAGGGTACAGTGGTATCCTTGTCTTTCCTCTGTAACTTCATCCATTTTAGAGAACCCATGGTGAAAGACTCTGCTTCAACTTACTATTTATAACACAATTGTCTAGAACACCAGAGTTAGAAGGGATATTATTGTTAAAATTAAGTAACATTAGAATCATAAAGGTTGGAAAAACCTCTAAGATCATTAAGTCCACCTGTCAACCCAACATTATTATGATCACTAAACCATGTCCATGAGATGGTACATGCAAGAAATTAACAGGAAAACCCTATTGGGAGGAAATTATAGAAACACCAACCACATTTAGCAACATGTTTTTCATTTGAGCTGCTCTAATAATTTCAGAAAAGCTGGGACTGAGGCTACCTGAGGACACCATACTGGTGTGTGGGTGCTATACAGCAGTGAAGCCCTGCTGATGGAGAGGCACAATTTACCAGCAGAGATGCTTCTGCGAGGATCACACATCTCCCCACTGCTCCCAAGCAAAGCAACAAATGAATCTGCACTCACACATATGGGTTTTGCTTACATAACTGTCTCAGTCACGAATCTCACCCCTCATCAAGAGTATCAGGGAGCGCTCCCCAAGTGAGGCAGTGGGGGATGAAACATAATGTTGAGGTGACACTCATCCAAACTCAGACAGTGAGGCAGAGACATGAGCAGAGCTGAAACAAACTTTCTTCCCTCATTTCTCAGTGTGGCTGCAGACAGACAGCATTGCCACTGAACTATGTATTCCAATGTATAATTACCTGCTTATTAGCTGGCTAGCTCATTGTGCCAAGAAAGTTAGCAGGAATGTGGAGCAAAGACATTTCTCCTCTAACTGTCTTTCAGACTAGAGAAGAAACGACAGTTCATACAACCTGCTGGGAACCTACACATCCTCCACCCTTTACAGCCTGGCAGAGGTTGAAGTTTATTTCTCAGTTACATCTAGTCTTCAGAATAAAAAGAAAAAGAGTTAATTATGCTAGTCTGATGTAAGAGCCAGGGACTCTGATGGCTGTGGCTATTACTGCTTCTAGAGTGATGTGCTGGACACATGTACCTGTTGGCTGACCTCACACTGAGCCATGAGGATGTTGGGAGCAACCAGCTTTACCACACACCATCACTCTACCTCACAGAGGAAGAGTAATATAACATAGAGTGTCAATCTGAGGTAAAGCCAAATACAGAGACACTGGAGTCATGATAGGGCTTGGCTTACCTATTGTACAGGCAGCACTTTTTTTTAAAACTTTGAAACATAATCCTTTGTGTTGCAGCCTGCATCCAGGGGCTCCCCATGTGCTGCAGTATTTTCATACAAGTCCTTTTGTGTCTTGAGTGTTGCACACTCACTCCATGGGTTTCCAAAGAAGTTTCTCCATGCATCTCCCTGGGTGGCTTTGCTCTGGTGAAGGGTGAAGCAATTCTTACTAAACCAATACCTGCATCAAAACTTCCCCAGGAAAACCAGATGAGAGTTTTGAGTAACAGCAGCAGAATTCCCTTTAGCAAAGTCAAGCAGGAAAATTAGTGGAAAATAGCGTAATTTTTGTATGGGCCAAGTAATTCATAGATTTTGAAGACAGAAAGAAATACTGCTGGTCTGAACTGTTCTAATCAGAATGCATTGTGAGGAACAACCTCCAGTTCTGATTTTTGAGGAGCCAATAATAAACTATTCATTTGTATTTCACACAGAGCAGTTCCATATTCCATCAGGATGCACATACTGGTATTCTGAAGGAACAATGTGCATTTTGGATTGTATTTACAGCTGCTCAGTAGACCTCAGATTTGCAGGTAAATCACAATTATCTGACTTGCTGGAAGGTTTCATGGCACATGTCACTGTCACTAAGAAATAAATACCTCCTATTTTCCCCCTCTGATTTTTCCTGCTTTCTGGCATCAGGACTGAGGGAGACAGGAGCCATCTATGCACTCAGCTTCAGGAGGGACTGACGGAAACAGTAAGATCCAGGATAGAGGGAGAAGCTGGTGAAAAGACAGAGCAGGACTGACCCAGGAATGAATGGGGATGGGCAGAGAAAGGAGGGGGTAGGAAATGGCCTGAGGGAGGGATACGGGAGCAGCTTGAAGCATGGGAAGAGAAGCAAGGATTGCTGGAAGGGTGGTGGTGGCAAGTGGACAACAGAAATGCAAAATAAACATTGGCTGATCAAGAAATTACCAATAGAAATTTCTCATATTAGCACTTCTTTTTTGCCTTGCTTGCTTGTCTTCATGGAGAATTACATTTCATTTTCAAACCACAGTTCTACATTAATCATCCCTGATGTAGTAAATTGCCTCTTGCAGAAACCTACCTTTATTTAAGACTTTGCAGCATAATCTGTTTATGTTGGACTCTGAGAGGGTCACCAAAAAAAAGTGGCAGATGCTGCAAACATATTAAAATGGAGGTAATGTAAATGATTTCAGATTCAAAATATTCCTTCACAAGTAACAACACTTTCAGAAAATATTGTTGTGTCAGTGAGACTTAAATCTACAATCTTGAAGCAAGAGGAATTTTACTGTCTTTTTCCTTTGTATTTTTCTTAACAGGGATCAAAATCAACTTTTCAATAAGCCTCTCTTTGTAGTCAAATAGAAGGAGGTGAAGATACCTCTATAAGCAGAGTTGGCTCAAGGCTTATCAGCAGGGTAAGCAAAATTTAATTTTGCAGCCCAAGGATTTTCTTTTCACCCTTGGGCAGGCAAAACTCAGCTGTATGGCAGCAGCATAATGGGTTCCTCCCAGGATGTGTTTCTCCTTTTCTACTTCCTTGATACTGCACAGCTCAGAGGGAAAGGCTGGACAGGGGACTTGTACCTGCTGCAGCTATGATCATCCTCACCTCTTCCAGCCCAGGCAAACTGGGCTGCTGGTTGCCCCTGGCAGGCTCTCACCTTTGGCAGCCAACAGCTTTGCCTGTGCCTGATACCAGCCCTGTCTGTAGTGAGGTAGAGAAACTTAGATCTGCAAAGCTGAGCCTGGAATCATTATCTTATAGCTGTAAATGTAGCCTCCCACTTAAATGAAAGGATGCAGATAATTGGGTTATCTCGTATAAACCATATTCTTCTGCCCTATAAATGTAACCAGTGCGCATGATGCATTCTCACTGTGCAAGGGGGTGTTGGGAACAGGGGTGGCTTACTCACCCCAAACATGATAGGACTTCTCGCCTGCCCTTAGTGCACACACCTTCAGTGGGTTGTGACATTCACACATATGCACCCTCCCCATTTGAGGTCCATGGGAATACAATCAAGCTGATGATTTCCAGTGAAATCAATAAGGAAGGTAGAGGGCATCAACAAAATCATTAATGATTTCTCTCAGTTATAATCTTGTTTCTTCAAATACAGCTGTTGCTGGAGCCTCCAGCCAGAATTAATGATATAGAAAATCTGAAGGACAATAAACAGTATATTTGTGAGACAGAGGGATGTGAACAAACAGTAAACAAAAGGGAAAATGTCAAAGGGGTTAAATCTTTAATAAACTGCTGCTCCAATATTGTCTGATAAGCTCTCCTTCAGACGTTTCACAAATACTCTCCCTTGCTTTCAGAGTCAGACTGGTCTTTTTGAAGCGAAATACATTTCACAAGACAAAACTGTGAAGGAACCAGAATAGGCCTTTAAAATAGAAATAGACTGTAACCTTATACTTACACGGAAAACAATAAGATGAATGCACACTGCTTGTAGCTGGGTTTCCTCATCCCTCGTAGGTACACAGTCCGTCCTGTGTTCAGCACAGAGCTCACTGATATTCAGTAATTTCTGCTGTTTATGAAGTGAATCAAGTAGGTACATTTTGCAATTGTTAATACTAAGGGTAATAATATACACACACATGCATCCACCCACATAAGTAAAGAAAGGTTAATACCAATCCAAAAATATTTTGTATGGCAGAAAGAACACAAAAACATTGTCAGCAAAGTTGTTGGAAGACAGCAGCAGTTAAATGAAGGTTGGTAGTTTTGGGCACATGAGTGTAGGACTTAATCTGTGTTCATCTGTCCAGCCTGGGCAAACACTGCATTCATGTATTTTAAAGGAGTTTGGGATGAAAAAGGTTACAATCCCTGTATGTCTTAAATCAAGTAGCCAACAATGTGGATGAAAAGGGCACATTTATGAAGCCAATGAATGAAAGGATAAATTTTCTTGTGCCTGATTTCATGGCACAGGTGCATTTTTGTGACTTCTGGACTTTGTAAGAGTGACTCAAAATGCAGAATTCTAATCCCCCCAAGATGCAGAGAAAAATAATCACTGATAAAGGGGAAATGCTGAATTCCCAGTATCTAGTCTACTCCAAGAAAATCTGTTGGCTGTATAAGGCAAACTAATCTGTTCCAAGCATCAGCTTTTTTGTTTCTTGTCCTAGTTCACATATATACACACGCTCAGTGGGAGAGAGACAAAGAGAGAGAGGAGGAGAGAGGGAGAGGCCACGTCCATACATATCAATGACTCTTAGAAGAAAATACCTAATACATGGAGCTGGAGTTGGAGAAAGGTATTCTGCAGTTCTCTTGGTGAACTGCAGCCAAGATCAGTCCAGAGCTATAAGAAATAAAAACTGCACAGAAGACAAAAATCAGGGCATGTTTTTAACCATATGGGGAGGGGGAAATAGTTACAGACTCTGGCTGGGAGAAGCAGATGGCAGTGAATTACGAGAACAGGGCATTGCTGCTGTTGCAGCCGCTACTGCAACTGCCACAGCTCAGCTCTTTTCCATCTGACAGAAGGGCCTCTGGGCAGCCAAAGATGAGTCAGATATGTGTGTTGTACAGGCATCTCTGGAGAATCCCAGTTTTCCCCTTTCATTTGTGTCATGCAGCTTCAGGGTTTGAAATGAGTTGTGCAGCCCCTACATTCTACGAGCACCTTTCCCTTCTCACTGTATCTTTCCCAGTGTCTGAGCTGCGGACAACCCCAATGAGCACAGTGTGGTTGGATGGCATCATGCAGAAGGGATCCCTACATTTTCCAAGCAAGGGTGCCATCAGCATCCTCTTGACTGTTGCAACAAAAGTCCTGAGGTAATGCCAAGCTGAGAGGCATTGAGGACACTCACATTGAAACCACCTTACTCACACTCCTTAGAAAGACCTGCAGGCTTCACCTACAAACCCAAGGATGTTCAGCAGCCACCTTGCAAAGCTTCAAGATTTGGCAAAGCCACTTAAACCTCTAGGTTACCCATTAGCACTACTGAATAATCCCCATTGGCTTTGGGAGACATCTCAGCCCCTGACCAACACTGGCCCCAATCCCAACAGACAGTGGAAGCAGAAGGATCATATTTTGAGCTGGAGACTGGACAAAGCACATATCCAGTGTATCCGACCACACAAGAAACTCCTAGCTGCTTGCAAAAGAGAAACTATGCCAGCAACAGCACCCTGATTTGCTCTTTTTACACAAAACCTAGCTGTTGGTTTGAAGCTGGAGAGCAGTTTCCTATCCTCAAAAGACTATTTTAAGCTCCACAGAGAGCAGTTGTTGAACAAGCTCTGTTAATACAGAAAAGCAGTAGCAAATCCTTTTCACCTTCTTAGCTAATGGCTTCTCCTCCTGGAAAAGAGATTCCCGAGGAAAGAAACAAACAGTTCTGTCTCTGCCACCAAACCTGACCTGAGCCTCACTGCAGAAGGCTGCTCACCCTGACACGTGGGAGGGGAAGGTCCACCTCTGGGGAACTGATCTGCCCTCAAATACAGGACTACAGGCTGAGAGCTGTGCTGAGGGCGGAGAAGATGAGCGGGCTGAGGAATTATTGCTCTCTGTGCTTTGAGACCTTCTGGGACAAAATTTAGGATACTTAACTGCTGTAATACAAACATTTTATGCAAATCTTATCTTTGTCTTCTGCATACTGGTACATAATTTGCATCTGATTATCAACTTTAGATTTATTGTTTTATTCTAAACAGAATTCCTGCTGCTGAAATATGCTGGATTGACAGGACTGTTGAATAAAGTAATCTCACTAATAAGGGGTAGGAAAAGAACAGCTTACCACACTGGGGTCTGCCATTATTCTGCACCCAGGGCCAACAGTGAGAATGCCAGCCCTTGGCCTCTTCTGAGCCTGTCAGCTGATGAAGAGCAGGGCTGTGAATGTGGAATCCCTGTGAACTTTCTACAAAAACAATCCAAATTCCTTTAGGAAGGAGCAGCTATTCTCTTGGGTTGGAATCACATTTGTGCTACACACACACAAAGGGTTCCAATACGTAGCTGATTCTGAAGTCACATCCAAGTATCATGAGAAAGTTGACATAGTGGGATCTTTACACATAAAATGAAAGCCTTTACCCTCTTGACCTAGAGGAGAGGAGGCTTTTGGTCTCCCTGGAACATGCATAAATATTGCCAGCCCTGTCTCCAGAAGGAACAACCTGCTGAATCCTTTTCCTGACTGTAGTAGGTTGCCTTGCTTTGTGTTGTGAAACAAAAAGATTTGCCTGTGGCTAAAATGGCTCAAGTCAACTGGACTCAGTAGCTTGATTCCAGTTTAACCTGGCTGAGAATTGGCTCAGTTACACCACATTAGCAGAAACCTTCTGGGTTTATTTTATTTTGTAAAAATAAATGATAACCAGAGATCAGTGACTTCAGGTTCTATAACGTGGATCTTACCAGTTACCTTCTCTGTCTCTGGTAAGATACATTTTTATCTTCTTGACTGGGGCACAGGGCCCTTCCTTGTGCTGGGGAAGCACAGGAACTATTCAAAGTAGCTACAGGATGAGATGGGGAATGAAATACCAACCTACCCTGCAACACAAAGCTGCTTCAGTCAAGCCAAAGGATGAGGACAAATGAATGTTAATCATGATCCTTAGGCTTCTGCAGTCACAGCACTGAGCAATACAAGTCTGTCCACTTGACTTTGGGATGGATGGCTGTTCTAGTTCTGTTTGTCCTGTCAGTAAAGTATTCAGCCCCAGTAACAGCTGCTTCTGTAAGAGTGCCAGATTAAGAAAAATAATGCAGACTTAGTGCTCTTTACATGGATTGCATGGGCTGACCCTGCTCCAATATGCACACCCACAAATCTTCTCAGCTCATTACCTCATTGAACACAGCTTCTCCTCTGTAAGGACAGAAGCTGGGTGATACCTTGACAGAATTTGAACATGACATGCTAAGTCAGAGCTGGAAATAGCTGACTGAGAGCTCTGGGCCTGGCCTGGCAGGGAGGTGGAACGCATCAGAAAAATGCAGCCTCAAGAAGGGCATGTGACAGCCCTGCTGGACAGGACATTCGGCTTTGTAGAGGAGGGGGCAAAGCTTTCCCCATCATTAAAATATTCTTCGTTATTTCTGCTCTTGCTCTTTGCTAACACATCCTTAGTATTTCACTTCTCTCCTCTGTACAGTCAGTTCTGGGTTAAAAAGGCAGAGTATGCATTGTATAAATAAAGTTTGTTGTTTTCCTTTGAAGTATGTGGGAAGGCTTTGAAAACTCAACTGTGTTGTTCCAAATAATCTCAACTTTCTGCTCTATTTCTCTGGTTAACCTTGCTGACTCAAAACAACAAAAAGCATAGCCTGAAGGAAATAGTGCTCACTGCTTTCTTAACTTTCCAATGGCACTTCACCAGAGATATTTTCTTTTTGTTAAGATCTTTGAAGTCCATTCCTCTCTTTCTGTGTGGATTCCCATTGAGACCAAATGGCTCTTACCAGCCTGCTTCCCTAGGCATGGAGTAGGAAGCGTGTCTGCCTTCCCCAGGTTGTAACAAGAGGCAAGAGTCAGTGAGGGGGCTGCTGAGATGCCAGCAGTAAACAAGTAAACACAGAGATATGTTTTGTTTTCTTCCCAGAGAATGGTGGGAGACATCTTCCCTGCCCCTAGCTGCATTTACAAACTAATTGCCTGGAGAAGCAAGTGATGGGAACTTCACATCAGGACAGGCTTCTGCCGAGCTTTGATAAGATACCTGTCTGGTGGAAGAGGTTGAAATCTGCCAACAAGATCACTTGAGAGAAAGCAGACACCCTTCCTGCTACAGTACTTTGGGGCAAGAGTCCATCTCCTCCTTCATCTGGGCTCAAAGGACTCTGCAGTTTGCTTGACAGCTTCAGACACTTTTCTCAGGAGACTTCTTCACATGCTGGTCAGTGGATTGTGGGACAGCCATCCCATGCCTGCTAGGCATAGATACTGCTTCTGCTGAGGTACAAATCCTGATCATGAAGAACATTACAGAGAAGGACATTTGTCACACTGTGAAGTGTGTACCTCACCACCACACCATATAGCAGTCTGAAAATGGGAAAAGACCCACAACTGGGAGATGTCTCAGCCAAGAAATCATATCCCATGCGTAGAGCAAGAGTTCATTGTGACCAAGTCAGCAGAATATAGCACCTATGCACCCAGAAGAATTTAATATCACCACTCCCTGTCTCTGTCTCATCTCTAAGGAAATTTCTAGTTCTTCAAGGTGTGATGAAGAAAAAGACATGTTCTGCCTCCATAAATCCCAACCCTTCCATCACAGACATGATGAATAAAGAGAGGGAGAAAGAACCATATAAACAGGCCCCTCATAACTGAAGAACCAGATTAATTTGGCTTGTCTTTATAACAGGCCAGTGCTGGGCACTAGACTTACCCACAACAGATAAAGATGAATAACTACATAATGAGGTTAAAATATTCATTAAGCTAATTGCATGTTAATTAAGTAAAGGATGCTATTAGGGACTCATTGAGCTCCATCTGTGTGTGCAAACAGGAGTGAGAATAATCACACCAGAAAGCAGGAGAAAAGACGGTGGCAGCTCTGGAGCTCCTGGACCACTGTAACCAGGGGTGGAAGGGACAACCAGTGCGAGGCATCTCTGGGTTCCTGGGGGAGCTAGCAGCTGTGAAAAGGAGAGTGGTCTTGTGAGAAGAGGAGAAGCTGGTAATGAGAAACTCTAGGTGCTGTTGCCAGCAATCACATTGTGAATGTGCATATCATTTCCCCACACTCCATTTCCAGATATGTAAACCAGGAATGACAGCCATCTCCCTAAGTGAGAAAATTAGTGAGAAAACTCATGAAAGGATCTAGCCAAACTTACCTTTGCTATTGTATCTGTTGATTTTACCAGAATTACTTGCAGAGACAGAGATCCATCACTCCAGAAAGTGCCATAGGACTCAAGTCGATACACCCTTAAGGCTCTGTAAAGGACCATTTTTGAAAATAGCATATAAGAAGGCTAAAAATAAGGAGGCAGAAATTACTCTTCCATTTAAACTTCCTCTGTCAGCACCACAGAAGACAGTTTCTAATAAATACTTCTTTAAAAAGGGAGAAAAAAATTCCATCTGACATAATTATGGCCAATGCTCCATAAGGCAGAATAGGGAAAATGCCTACATATTTCATGTTTAAATTCATTAATAATGGAAGGCAAGGATTAAATTATGTAACTGCCACCTTTAAGTTAAATAATATTTTCAGCAGAAGGAAAGGGAGATGGGACAACTCCATAACCAATACGTTTATTTCAGCATATGAATAATTTAGGCAAATAATACAACGGCCTTTTAAAGGGGAGAAGATTTGATGAAGAGGTTGGGTTAGAAAGGACTTGCACTTCATTGGGAGATTTGAAGGACTGGGAGAATAATTCATATTCAATCATTCATTTGATTAATTTCTCATTTCTTTCAGGCCATTAATGGGCAGATTGTTCTTTTCAAAAATGCACTTATAGTTTGAAGTTACTGGAATAAATCTGGTCTATGGTTCCCCTTGAGTGGCCAGTTTCTTGCAAGGAGTCAGTGCACAAAACAGAAACAGCTCTTCACAGGGAGGTCATCTCCCAGTGGGTTTCTGATCTCAGACCGTCTCCTTAAGCACTTTTTGCTATGAATCTAAATTTAACATCTCCTCATTCTCCTGCAATAATTCCTTAAAATTTCTGCTTCTTCTGGTAGACCTGCCAGCTTACCTCGCTCATCCTGCATGGGTACAAACCAGAGGGCAAAATTGGAGTGAACTTGAATGAATCAGATTAATTAAAAATTTCAGACCATTATTAATGAAAAATTAGTTTGTTGTGTTAGCTTGTCCCCAGTGCAGCTGGCATTGATCCAAACTACTCTTCTGATGAGTGGGAAGGAGAAGAACTGCCTAAGTCATTCATATTTCTGCGGTCAAACCTGACAGATAACATTTTATCCGGGGGCTGATTACTGTCACAGGAAAACCAAAAAAATTCCTGTAGATTCTCCTAAGTGCCCAAATATATGTGCTCTTCTCCTGAGCTTCCCAGACACACTCTGGCTCATGAAAGACACCCAGGAGAACTGGCAAAGCCTTTCCCACAGGCTCCCAGATAAAACCATCTGCAAAAGTTAACCAGATTTCCCTGAGCAGCTGGCGAGAGCTCGGTGTGGGTCTTGGGATGCTGATCTTAGTGTAACAGCAGAGCTCTGGCGCCCAGAAACCACCCCTGTGACTGACTCAGCAGGAAGCCTTAATCCTGATAATTTTATAGCTCTTAGAGACCTGCGCCTAATGATTTTTGTCTGGGGTGCCTGCCCATTTCCAGGTAGATAAATGTCTGCATAGCAAAAACAGAAGCCCTGTTTGGCACTGAAGTACCTGCCAAGCTGGGGATCTCAGCAGGCAGCCTCAGGGCTTGGTTCAGTCTCCTCTCCACATTTAGAGCAGACTATTTTGCAGCAAAGGGGACAGACAGCAAAGGAAACACAAATACACGTTGCCTCTGCTCTGTCTGTAGTAGAAACAAGCAAAGAACACCCATCTCCAAGGATGCTAATTAATTTTGCACCATATTCTCTTCATTTAAAGAATAATTTGAAAAAATAAAAACTTCTGAAAATATTTGCTGTAGGCCTGAGATGCAAATGAAATCCAGGGAGTTCATATGTGTAGGCAAAAGGGAGAAGGAGCAAGAATGAATGAGAGTGGGTGTATGGGTAAGCAGGAAAGACTGTTATTTTATCTGAACTGCTTTATGGGCTAGATGACCTAATAAGTCTTTTCCATCTCTAATTTCTCTGCTTCACCTATCCCTAGTTTACCATTAAGGAAACACTTATGCAAATTCAATTAAGTATTTAACATTTTCCTTCCTGTTGCTCCCTGCCTCACTGACTCTTCATCCTATTTCAAATCTCAGCTGACAACTCTTACCCCTCTGGCTCCCATTCCTTGCCCTTAGACTATTAACTCAGTAACTGTGTGATTTAATCCATTGAAATATTTTGGGTTTTCACTTTCTCACAGATGAGAGACAAAAGGAAGCTGTAGAGTACTGCATTAGTAAAGTCCAGCTTGCAGATGCTGAATGCACAGTCATACACTGCAAGAACTTAGCTCACTGGCCTGGCAGCTCTGGTGACCCCAGTCCAAAGCTATGCTAGTTCAGGAATAAAAATGAGGGTTTTAATTTCCATTTTTTGTGTTCACTTACTAGGTACGTCACACAGGGTTGAGTTTAGCAGAGGTCATTTAAGAGTTTAGGATGGGAAGAAGCAGGCTATGGCGTGGGCCAGAGGAGGGGGAAGGGCTGTGTATGAGGAGTTCAGGGCTGGAATAGCAAAAGGTGAATGGGTTGCAGGATGTACAGCAGCAATGTGTAAATGCAGCACAGTCTTAGGCAAGAGTTACTGTTCTTCTGGTCTTCGAGAAGGAAGTTTTAACTGTTTAGCACCTTGGGGTTTATCCTCCTTTCTGCTATTAGTCTTATGGGTTTTTGCTCTCTCTGGCATATGCTACCCTCCTTTTCCACATACATGCTAATGCAATTGTATGTAAACTTGCTCGAGATGAAAAGCAACGTTCTAGAAATGCTCAGGAGCATATCCTAGCTAAGTGAATAATTATATAGTACTTGAAGTAATTTTCCTTTTCCTCTGAAAACGTACATTGGCTCTGATTTTTCTATCTGCAGATTGTAAGCTCATAATTAGCAGTAAATTACTCACACAAGTGACAAAATTTGTGCTTTCAAGTAAACAGACAAAATATCCACAGTTTACAAATTGCCTCTTGGTGCCGCAGCCACCTGGCCTTTCCTGCTCCCATCTATACCACTTGCAAGAGAGATAGAAAATGTCTTTTCAAGGAGCTTGGATGATGATATCAATTACTAAGTTACCACAAAAAGCTATAAAAGGCAACTGCTGAGCTAATGCTGGCCAGTCCCTGAGGATCATGTGGCTTGGCTGGGTGTGAGCAGGAGAGCATGTGGCAGAGGCACCTCAGGAGCAGAGGGTCTCCCTGCAGCCATGTCCCCAGCCTGCCTGCCTCAGAGCATCTGAGGACATAAATAAACATTTGTCATAAGAGCTGTAAAGGATATATTCACCCTTCTCAAGCAAAGGGAGTAATATGAAATAACATAAGGCCCGGGAAGCTGTTGCAGAACACTGGAGGAAGGTGAACTTGCTGTGCTATCGTGGAGCAAGGCACAGGGTAAGCACTGAGGTGGAACAAGCTTCTTAAAATCCTGCTTGGTCTTGGGCAATGCTGTATAATGAAGCATTTATATATACAGATACACTTTGTTAATTGCAGTTAAACACATATTTAAGTTGCACTGATAGCCAGATGCCTTGCTGGGGAGATAGCCCAGACAGAGTGGGTGGACCTCAGGGCAAACAAACCTATGACTTCCAGTTTTAAGAGCCATCAGCTGAGAAATGGCTCCTGGAAGAAGCGCCAGAGTTGGGTGCAGCTAGATAGAAAATCATCTGTCCTGACTAGGCATCTGTCTGAGGCTCAGAGAATGGCAACATGCCCATTCATCTGGTTAATGAGCAGTATGTTTTCAGGGATTTGACCTGACGGTCATCAGTATCTCTACCACATAGCAAGAAGGTGTCTCAGAAAAAAATTGCCACAGCAATTATCAGAGAAGTAGAGATGACAGCAGAAAAGAAATTACTTCTGGGGTCAAAGGGCAGCTCTTTGGCAATGCATAAATACAAAGGAAAGATTACTGGAATGTGCAGTTGGGACTAGAGGAACAGAAGAAAAAGGTGAAGAGAAGATGCTGGGTGAGGGAGGCTGTTTGGGTCTAGAGTAACTTCCAAATACCAGTGTGTGCAGGGGCAGGGTAGGCCAGGTTTCCTGAACTGGGACACTGTCATAGATCCTGCTGTGATAACACAGGCATAAGCAAAGGCAAAAATCATATCTTAATTTCAGCTTCATTGGAAGTTCTTTGGGGAAGCATGTAACCTACTCAGCAAGCAGAAAAGAACAAAAAATGAAAGGAAAGGCATTGAAAACTGAATTAATAATAAATAAATAAAAGGGGGAGATTACATTAAAAAAAAAAAACCCTGGTCATTGCAGTTGGCCTGGTATCATAATCCTTTTGTTGTTATTATATATTATTATATAAGGGGTGTTTTCAGGGAAAAGATAAGATAAAACAATCTAGAACATCCATCCAAATAGAGTAAATTCTTTCCTATGTGTAGTATCATGTGAATACATTAGAAACAGAGCTGATCACAGAAGCATTTCATGTAGAATTCACATTTTTAAAGATGGACTGAAATTTTCTAATACATATATGTTTAGGAACACTCCTTAAGTCCTTGAACAATAGTACTTTGCTCTTTTGTATCAACTTCCTTCTGAAGGACTCAAAGGACTTTACAAAAACGAATGCATTAAGTTTCTCCAACACACTGTGAGAGAGATAACTGCTTTTACCTTATTATAAAAAAGGCAGGAAGGGAAACAGGAAGACAGAATAGTTAAGCAATTTGACAAAAGTCACAAGGTACATTTGATTGTCCGAATGAATTTAAGAATGAAGTCCCTACATTGCTACAGAAAGTACACAGACTGGCTGATATTGGCTCCAAGGAAAATCACAGGGCAGCAGATGTTGCAGTAGCTCTCTGAAATAGGTGTTTGGGAAAGTGAAGCAGGGAGCATTGGTTACCTGTGACAAAACCAGGACTGGATTGACAAAATATCTGGAAGTTGCAGGTATAACAGGGACATGGGAAGGGCATTTGCAAAGACACTTCAATCTATTAGCACTCTTTGAGCGTGTCAGCAAATATGGGACAAATGAAAATTGTCTGCCTGTTTTCACTTTGATTTTCAAAATGTTTTCGACAGGACCCAAACAAGAGGGTAGGCAATCAGGTACTCTATTAATGAGAACATCATGCTGCGGCAAGCAGACAAGCTGGCTAAGCATCTGAAAAAATAAAAATTAAAAATGTAATTTAGCATCAAGTTTGCCATTTCTATCAGGTCAAAATATTAGTAGCAGCGTGCATCTAGCTCCTAGAAAGATCTGTGTTGGCTTGTAAATTAATGAACAATGTAGTAAAGGCAAGTAATAAGGTGGTGATATTTGCAAATGGTAAATATTCTTTGTCAAACCTAGAGAAAGATGTGAGGAATCAATCACATAACAGTGTAAAGATTCTTGGTTACAAATGCATGTAGGAAGGATTAATTTGAAGCATGTGTTCCCAGATTCAAAATGAGAAAGATGTCCTCCTAGGCTGAAGTCTACATCCTTGTAGCACTGTGCTCCTCTGGGGTCAAACAGTGCTCTCCAGTTGCTGGGGCATGAATAGTGAGTAGGATGGAGTTTCATACTAAAACCAGTGTGAGATCAGTATGTAAGTGCATTATGTCCAGAAAACTGTCTTCAGTTCCGTTTTCAAAGCAAATTATACCAGGAATCAAAGGGGTCCAGAAATAGGCAACACAATTGTTTCAAGGCATAGCATGACTTCCATGTAGGAAGTGATTAAATGACAGGTGTATTTATTTTAGAAATCATATGAATAAAATAGGCATTCAAAATAGTTAGAATAAATTATGTAGGAAAGAAAATTCAATGTTCCTATTTACCTTGTCTTTCACACTCCAGCAAGAACGGCACATCTCATTAAAATGAGCAATAGGGAAAGAATTCCATCAAAGGGAATTTTTTCCTCAGGCATCCTCATTCACCTGTGGACATCTCTGCTACAAGGTATCTCTGAGGTGCAGGGTGTGAAAGGATTGAAATAAGCAGAAGATACTTGTGGATATTGACATTTTCTGGATTTACAACAGAAGAAGTTAAGATACAAATGATGAATATAAAAGCTTCACACTCTAGCATGTAAACCAACCACTAATGAGGGTGCTAGGGAAGGTATTTCCCTAAGCAATGGTTATCTATAACTGTCCAGCACAGCGATCCTGTAAGCCTTCCTCTGTATCTTCTTGTAACCACAGATATCAAAGACAAAATACCAAACAAATGGATAATTGGTCAGATCAGAACATGGCATTTCCTGTGTTCTTAAATCGTCCTCTCCTCTGTTTCTTTCTGTCCTCAAGGCCACCCTTCCTGTCATCTAAAGTGCATGGAGGTACTGCTGAATCATTTAACATTTGTATCAGTGGGTTTTTGGCTCTTTTAAGCAATTGAACTCGTGGTGCCCAACATCAGGCTCACTGCCAGTTTTGACTTGACCTGGTCACAATTTTGCAAGCACTGTCAATGCCAGAGCGACAGCTGAAATGGAAATTTTAATGATGTTAATGAATAAAAGCTTAAGCTGGGTTTCCTGCACCTGGGCAGCAGAAGTGCCTTTATAATTACTTGCCAAACAAGCCTCCTGGCTGCATTCTATCTGCCCCAGGCAAGTAGTTAACTGAAGTTCTCTTCTTTCACCAAGTTTATTTTTGAGTGAATATTTCTGCCAGTGAAAGGTGTTGGATTGACAGCTTTGGAGACTAAAGTCCTCTATTATGTGACAAAAGTGAAAAAACTCTGTAACAACAGTTTTTATTAGGTGAGCTAGTTCATCCCTCTGTCAACACAAGATTGTTCTCTATAATACATTCTTGAGTGACTCCCCCCACCCCTCCTCCATTCTCCCCCTGCTCTTAAGAAACAAATCTCTAAGTCTTTTCCATTTTACTGTACAGCTCTGATCCTCACAGTCTTTCTAAATTGACATTGTAGAAAAAAAAACCTTTACTTTTTTAGTGTGAAGATATGCATGTGCATCATCAAGGCCCCCAGAGTTCATCAGAGAAACACAGAAACATAGAAAAGTCTGGGTTGGAAGGGACCTCTAGAGGTCATGTAGTCCAACTCCCCTGCTGAGAGCAGAGACATCCTCAACTAGAGCAGGTTGCTCAGAGCTCTGTCAAACCCCACTTTGAATGTCTCCAGGGATGGGGCCTCAACCACCTCCCTGGGCAACCTGTTCCAGTGTTCCACCACTCTTG
>JANHGN010012191.1:0-27805 GCA_024605025.1 Megaceryle maxima | reverse complement strand
TTGTCCCTGAGGACCATTTCCCTGGGTGTCCTGTTAATTAACTCCTTGAAGAGCTGGAAGTTTGCCTTTCTGAAATTGAGAGCCCTGACTATGCTCCTTGACTGATTTGTGACCCTTAGTAATGAGAAGTCCACCAGTGCATGGTCCTGCTCTCCAGAGTGCCTCCAATCTCGAGGTCCTTGACCAGCTCACTTGCACTGGTGACCAGTAGATCCAGTATTGCATTCCTTCGGGTAGGGCTGTCTATTTCTCATCCCAGGAAGTTATCATCAAGGCAATCCAGGAGCCTCCTTGTCTGCTTACTGCTTGCCATGTTACTTTTCCAGCAAATGTCGGGGTGATTGAAGTCCCCCAGCAGGATGAGAGCCTGTGAGTGTGATACCTCCTGTAGCTGGAGTAGGAATGCTTCATCAACAGTCTCCTCTTGATTGGGAGGACTACAGTAGACTCTGACCACAAGGTTCCCCTTGTTGCCTTGGTCTCTAATTCCTACCCATAGGCTTTTGTCTTGCTTGTGGCTGTTCTTTAGGGAAATCTCCTCATACTCAATCAATTTCTTAACATAGATGGAAACACCTCCACCCTTCCTTCTCCTCCTGTCCCTTCTTGAAAAGCTCATAGTCATCGATAGCCACACTCCAGTCATAGGATTAGTACCACTGGGTTTCAGTAATGGCCACTGTGTCATAGCCTTCCAGCAGCACAGTAGCTTCCAGCTCTTCCTGTTTGTTGCCCATGCTGAGTGCGTTCATGCAGAGGCCCTTCATCTGGGCAGTTGGCTGTGTCCCTTTTCCAGAGAAACACCCATTAATTCCCTTGATGTGTTTCCCTGATGTTTCCCTGTTGACTGTTACTATCACAGGAGCCCCTGGCTCACCTCCATGAGATTTTGGCTGTGCTGCTGTTTTCCCAGCATGCTGGGTAATGGGCTGAAGTTCCTTACTAGCCCCCCATCCCTCCAACCTGGTGTGTTGTTCCTCATCTTGTGACACAAAGGCCTGATGGTATCATTAGTCCCCTCCTCCTTTGCAACTTCTTGATCATTCCTGTGTTCTACTGTGGGTCCAAGCTCATTGATAGCTCTTGCATCTTCCCCATCTCATGGCTCATTGTGTCCTACTTCCCTAGAAATAGCAGTGGAGATAGCACACTGCCCCACAGACATCTCGGACTTGTTTCCAGAGAGCCTGTTTTTTACCCTTTCCCCTTTCAAATCTAGTTTAAAGCTTGGTCAATGAGCCCAGCCAATTCTTGTGATAAAATCCTTTTCCCCCTTTGAGAGAGATGCGCCCCATCTGCTGCCAGCAGACCTGGCCTCATGTAAATTGACCCATGGTCAAAAATACCAAAGTCCAGCTTGTGGCACAAGATACAAAGCCATGAATTGATCTGGTTGGTACTCCTCAGTCTTTCTGGGTTGGTCCCCGCAACTGAGGGGATAGAAGAGAACGCCCCCTGTGCTCCCAGCCCCTTGACCAGTTGACTGAAGGCCCTGAAGTCTCTCTTGACAGCCCTCAGTCTTCTTCTTCCAAGGTCATTGCTGCCTATATGGAAGGTCAATAATGGATAATTATCTGTAGGCTGTACCAGGGTAGGAAGCTTTCTACAGACTCTGCTGCTCTTTGCTGTCTCTCTGGGTCCCCTCACATCGAGGAAACCCACTGTTCAAAAGAAAAACAAAAGAAAAAAGGCAAGCACTGCAGAGTCACAGAGCCCGTTGGTGGCAGAGCTGGTCCCGCTGTCTCACTGCCTGCAATATGATCTAAAACTACATGGGCCTAAGCCTATCCAAAGAGCATGCAGTTTATTTTGTTGGTATACCTATTGAGAATATGAACCTTTCCAACGTTTCTCTAGGATCCTGGTTGTCCTTGTGACTCCGTCCCTGGAGCAATTGTATCTTCATAGAAATCCCATGACAAAAAGCCACACTGCTATCTGCAGATGAACCATTTCTCAGAAGCCTCTAGGGAATAGAAAAGATACCTTTTGTATCTTTCTGCCTTATTTATGTGCTGACAGAAGAGAAGCTAGCATTGTCTTTTCAGGAGTGGAAGCTAATTTGGACAGGCCTAAACTAAGAAGTCGACACAGAAGATGCTTAGCTGCCCCATGACCCTTTTTCCAGACCTGCCCACCTCTGTTCATGCATCCCTAAGTAGTTGTCTTCAAGAACAGCTCCCTATGACTGTCTGTTTAGCATGTTGCCTGCAAAGACAAATCATCTCACTGTACACCAGGGAAACATGGCTGACCAGCACAGCAAGGTGAGTTCTCAGCTGAACAAGCCTAGATAAGGATTGCACAAAGGACCCTGGTTATCTTGTCCCTGTCATACTGACATCAAAGTCCTGCACTGAGCATTAGGGTTTCCACATGTCCCCAGGGTGCAGTACACTGACTTTGCTTGAAGTGCAATTTAAGATTGATGAATTCACAGGTTTTAAATCAACAGCAAGGATCTAGGCTGGCCCCTTGATGGCGGCTATTAACTTAATGAAACTGAAAGGCTGTGAAGTCAGATAACAGACTTTAGAGTCTTTATTTACCTAGAGATTTAAGGAGACCTTTGAGGTAGCATAGAACTTCTTTTTTGAGAAGTGTAAGCTACCACCTAGCAGCTCTTCCAAGGCACACATACACACACACACTTGAGCTGCCAGGAAGGCACAGCATACTGACAAGTGTTCATTCCCTCTCACATCGGCTGACAAGTGGTATGTTGAGGCACAAGGAGACAGGATTCTTTTAAAAGCTCAGGTTCTGCTGCAGAGGCTGCCCAGTACCAAGGAAAGGAAAACCAGTGAGGAGTGGGGTCCCACATAGCCAGCCCACAAAAAATGATGCAGACAGATGATTTATGTATGGTCTTGATTAGGTACATGCAAAGTCACTCAGCAAGTCAGCAGCAGGGCCAAGGGCAGAGTCCAGCTTTCTTGACCACTGGCTGTGTTGGGCACTGGGTACTGCAACTTTCCATCATACACTTCAAAAGGATGAGCCAGCACAGCTCTCCAGCAGAGTGAGACAAGATTTAGTAGCAACTGGGACCCCCCTGCTCCCCAACTCTTGGAGAACGCATAGAGTGTAGCATGAGTGCTCATTCTGTGCACTAACGTTGCCATCTCTCTGATAAGCTCAGACCTTATATTTCCTGACTTTCCTCTGCTTCCTTACACAGCTACAGTGACAGGGTGCATGGTTCAAATGCTCCGGTGGCTGTGCACGAGGCGGGAGAGCCTTGTCCATCTGCCTCACTGCTTTCAGGAGGGAGTGGAGAGCAGTAGAGCAAGTGCCCAGCATGTGCAGCATGTACAGCAATCCCCAAGCCCCTGCTTATGGAGAGGCAGTGCTGCAGCCTGCTCTGCCCAGCATCCCAGCACCACCAGGAAAAGAGTAAGGAGGGTAGGAGTAGAGGGTGTACAGCAAACATACCTAGCAACGCCTCCCTCCTCCCCCCCCACAGCCCCTTGCTTCCTTGGCAATCAGTTCAAAGAGAAGAGAGGGTGTTTGGAAAAAACAAACCATACCAGCTCCAAATCCCTGCCTTCATTGCAGCCAGTTTACATGGCGCTGAAATCTGACCAGCCCATGAACGACACAGATTTACAACGAGAGCTGTTAGGGCTATAGAGTAGCCTCCTACAAGACAGTAAATAATGTCCTGCTGCTGAGGTAATTTGGAAGAACAATCTTAAGTGAAACACTGGTGGTTCACTTGTGTGTTTGTAGTTCCACCTCCTTTGTTCAAAAATACCCCCATACTCCCTCACTGAGATGCAACAGGGCAAATTCTTTACAGGTCACTCCTATCCTAGAAAACCTATAGCAGGTTATATCTGCTATATATAGCTGGTATATCTTGCTCAAATGTACTTGGACTCCTCCCAGCACCAGACAGAAGGACTCTCAGAAGCAAGCGATAGAGGATTTAAGTGTCAAAATAACTAAGGAGTATTAGGGAATTTATCTCGGCTAAATGACATATGTTTCAATTTGCATGAGGCTGAGGACTGTTCCATTTAAGCTCTTATGCAGATGATTTTTGGTCCTTTTCACCTAGATATAACCAAGTCTTTTCAGAGAGAGTGCAGGAGTCACTTTCTGAAACAGTCTTTCTATTCAATTCTCTTCAGAGAAAAAAAAAAAAAAGAGCAGTTAAAGTTTACCTTTTAAACCTTTCCAGTTTTCTTCTTTTACTGATATAACACCTCCTTGGATTTTCCTGTGGGCTGAATGCATTAGTTAGTCTGTAGCAAAAGGACTACATTTAAATTCCAGCATAATCTTCCATCTGCAGGAAGTTGAAATCAAATATTAGATCCAAGTTCTTGTTTATGGGCAAAGTGGAAACACACACACACACATATAAATATATATATATATATAAAAAGCTAAGAATTTGTTGTTAGTATAATCAAAATCTTAACAGTGTAATCCAAAAATAATACTTGAGTTTTGACTATAACAGAAAAAGGAAGTATACTTCTGCACAGAAAAATCCCTCAATAATAGAAAAATGCATTTGAAACTTCAGTTTGCACCTCTTTTCCTGGTGTTATGCTCACTGTGGTTTCATATTGAAACCATCAACATTGACATCACATGAGTATCATCACCATCTGGAGTCCTTCACCAGGAAGAATACTATGTCAATGTTGATGGTTTCTTCTTCCTCACTCTAGGGTCCTGTTTGGATCATTTTTATGTCTGCTTTTACCCCTTATTCTTTCTTCATTGGTCTGAAACTCTACATTACATCCAAATTTATTATATATGATGCATACTAGATACTTGTTCCTTGTCCTCTTTGTTGCCCAGAATAACTAGGTTTGTCCAGCTCCAGGACATTTGGCCAGATGCATTTCTTTAACTGGATGTTGTTGAGTTGTTTACAGCTATGTGGCTTCCAGTGCCAGCTGGTGTTCCATTTCTTGCCGTCCCATACCTGTACTCTTTTAAACTGCATCCTGTGTCCCCACTTCCCAAGGCCTGTTGTCAAACCAGACTCACATTTCTCTGTGCTACATCATGATGTTAGAGTCAGAAATACAGTTATACCATGGAAAGATAAACAAAAGCAAAACAAACTGACTGTATCTACCTAGTCAGTTAGCAAAGCTCTAGTTACAGCTAAACCAAGTAAAACAAATCTGCAGGCAGATCAAGAAAAACTCAGGCAGAGCAGCCATGACAAACGTCAATCCTGATGTCTCGACTCAGTCACAGCCTGTGACTGGTTACTAGCAATGGCGATATTGCATTACAGGGCCACAGGTTTGCCCAAGCTCTTTCTGGAACTTTTATATAAAGCAATTGGACTTTCAACCAAAAGTGCAGAGCTTCATGCCTACGAAGCTGACAGAGATAATCCACCTGCTGCACATCCTGCTGGTGCTGTCCAGTCATTTTTGCCTTAGTGTTGTTCTTCACTGTCACAAAAATCTTGAAGACCATACACAAAGACAGGGAGCTTTTTGTTTTAAATCCCTGTGGCTTTCATTCCTCCTACCTGCTGTCTACCACCTCTAATTAAGTGCAAGGACAATGTCATGAGGATGGTGAAGTTGTATACAGACCACAAAATTTGTTTCCTAGCCTTATCACCAACTTACTGAGTAACATCAGGCAAAAACAGAGTCTGCACCCTTTGTTTTTCCTTTTATAAGGAAAGTGTGACAGTGTCTATATATCCACAGACCTTTTGGAGCAAGGACAGATAATGCATTGACCAGGATTTGCAAATGTGCTCTAACAACTCAGACAGTTAAGGAAGTGGCTAAACCAGAGCAATTTTCTGCCCATGTTTTTTTGCTGTTTGTGGTCTTGGGGTGGAAAAATTCTGGGGATCACCAAATGGCAAACTTAGGTAGTCCTTGAGGGATTATCCCTCTGCAGGGGATGGTGAAAGCACAGTGATTTCCCACTTTTCTCCCTATCCCTCACATGCACAGTGCTAGGGATAGGCTGGGGATGATGGCCTAATGCATGAGACCTGTGACAGCTGAGTACATGGAAGTCTTCGGTGGATGGGTACCCATCCTCTCTGATGGGACAACAGGATGGAGAAGATCTGATAACCTTTCAGAGAAGCAGTAATAACAGCAATAAGAGGAGCCATCTTTCTTTCAGCCTGTCTCCCAGAGCGAGAATTTCTTGCTGAGGCTCTCATCCTAATTCACTGCTTCATGCCTCCCAGGCTGCAACTACAGAAACATGCCATTGTGCTCAGAAACATTTCTAGTGCACAGCTGCTGGCTCTGTTATTAGAAAATTGTGCATTATCCACTGGTGAGTGACTTGCGTGTTAAAAGTCACCCACAGGGCCCTGTCCCCTGTGCACATAGGGTGGTGCAGCCTTGGGTTACTAAGATGTGGCACATTGCTTTAAGCTGCTGCACAGCGAGTTTCCTCTCCATCACCAAGTCACGTTGCCCACCACATTCTATAGCCATAATGCTGTGTACTGGAGGGCTATTTCTGCTCACAGTTGTGCTGGTATAAATGGGTAGTAGTCTTGCTGAGGTTTGCTGGTTATATTCCAGTGTGGGTGACAGCTCTCTTGTTCTCAGACACATGTCCTGTAGTAAATGCAAAAAAAATGCTGTAATACAAGTAAGTAAGTCTCCTACATCTTACCCTTCAGCATTAGGCAGTGGTTAAGGACCTGGATGTAGTCCCATATCCTAAATCAGGGTTGTAAATTTTGCCTTTACAACACAGCTGATAATAGGTATGAGAGAAAAAAAAACCCAACAAAATCAGAACAAAGAGATAACCATTCCTGTCTTTCTTCCCTGATGGAAGCTTCCTACCCTTCGCTTGTTGCACAGACAGAACTAGCAAACTGACTGACTGTCACATTTATTCTATGGCAAACAGCCCTCCATAGGCAGCACCCTTTCCTTTTCCCTTTCTGGTTTGAGAGACTGCTCCTGCCTGTGCCCTCACCATTGGGTTTTGCCTTGCTTGGCAGAAGCAGCCAACTCCATGTGTGTCCCAATCTATCTGAAGTGGTATCACCACTGGGTGGGGGAATGGGACCTGCTTAGTTTGAAGGCACACTGGGGAACTGAAGGGGATCTCTGTGAAAGATAATAATCAAACCAAACCCATTTTCATTTATGAGAACAATGATTATTAAATCCACTGTGAACTACTCTAACCTACCTTTTCTTTCCCCAGTCTGCCTGGTTACATGTCCTAGGGGCACAAATGCAGCTTGAAACAAGCAGCCACCCCAAATGGAGATCAGCTGAAGTTACCTGTGCACATGACATGTCTGTGGGATTATCTGGGGCAATAGCCTAGCACGTGGGCAGTCCTCTTGGGATTATGTCCAGCTACTACAGAGAGTCAAGATCTCTGTCAGCTGCCCTGCCCAGATACCTTTGGCAAATTCAGCATTTACCCTGTAATACCCAAGGTGGATTTTAGAAGGTGTTACTTCTGTTTTGCCCAAGAACAAACCCAGAAAGCTAGCTAAATGAGAGCTCCAAAGAAGACTGTCTTCTCCCAGCTGTGAAGGAAAAGTTTCTGTGGCCTGCTCAGGCAGGGAGAGTGATATTCACAAAGAAACTGTGCAGCCACATGGTCCTCAGAGATGAGGGGACATTCCCCAGCTCCTACACCTTTGAGCTGCTCACAGCCCTACCCTGGCCTTGCCTTTTCCATTGTCTTCACCCTTGGAGGGGAACTAGATGGTGCTTCTTCAGCCAGGCTGACCCTGCCCTGACATAGCTGGATTAACCCTCCCACTCAGCTGGACAAGCTGATTAGCGAAATAACTTGTTTTATCCCTCTCTAGGGCTTTATTTTTCGTCTGTCATTTTCCTCTTTATTGCCACAGTAAGCCTCTGCCTCTTCAGTAATTTCCATGCTCCCCACTCACTGCCCCCACCATTTCCCCTGAAACCAGCCCTTACCAGCCTTTCCCAGCTGTGGTGAGGCAGCATGGCTTTCCCATTTACTCCAATGTGGTATATCCCCATATCTTTTCATCTCCTCCCTTCAGACATTCCCTTTCACATGAGTTAATCTCGTTTATTCCTCCTGCACTCTCATACTCCCTTATGTTTCATGCCTCTGTGGCTGCATTGGCCCCATGCACAGAATTATGCTTGAAGACCTTAGTGCTCCTGTAAATGCAAAGGCAGTTGGAGGCAGCACATTGTCATGGGGTCTTTCCTCACTGTGCATGGTAGTCTTGAGTCAGGAGTCAAGGGAGGAGGTGTATGCAGGTAGTTGCAGTATAGAAAGCTTGTGAATTGGTGCTCATTTCTGGCAAACAGGAACTTTGAATCAAAAAATGGACGCTCCAGGACCTTGCAGTCCATTGTAACAAGAGGGGCTGACCTCAGCAGCCTTCCTCAGCCTTCTGCAGGCCCAACACCACCCATTAACTTCCTTACTCACCAGTTTGAACATGGCCTTATTTCTCCTTCTTGGTTCTCTCTGGGTTGTTGGTTATCTGCTCCTGACCATTGCTCCCTCCTCCTGCCATCTCTCTCTGCTGTTGTCCTTCCAACTGCCCCTGAACATCTTTCTCCATCTCTGAGCAATACAGATGAACTGTACAAATGGTGGGCAAGTGAAATGCATCTTTATAGGAAAAAAAAAAAAAGCCCACAAAAAGAGCCTATAATTATTCTCCCCCTGTGCCTGCCAGAGACAGCCCTGATCGCTTTGATTGTACATCGTGACCCCTTTTGCCATGCTCCATCTGTTTGTTTTTATAGTCTGTGAATTTGCAGCAACAAAAGGACCGTGTCTTCTTATTTGTATCTACACAGTCCCCTGTGCAATCTGCCCCAGTTCTGACCAGGGCCTTCCTCTACAGGAGGGATAAGTAAGAATAACAATGAAGGGAGGGAGCTGCTGCCAGCAGCACAGCCCTACACTGTGAGCAGAATAAGACAATTAAGGAAAGGATTTTCAAATAATCCAAATGAAGAATACAAGGGAATAAATATTTAATACTCAGTCATGTAGCTTCATCCTCTCTAATAATCCCTAATGTTTCTACAGCATCTTTCAGAAGGAAGCAGTGCATAAAGGGCAGATGCAAAATGTTGCTCCAACAGTCAAAGATCCCCCCTCTTCCACCAGTGGGATTGTGTGTGTGCAGCCACACCCAAGGTACAAGGGAGTCCTTTCAGTGGCAGCTATACCTGTAACTCCGTGGAACCCAGTTGGAAGGATATATTTTGCTTCAGTGGTAGCTATGAATATTGTTCCTATCCTTATTCCCCTTGACCCCACAGGCAGGATCATTTGGATATTATGGATTTTTAATGCCATAATACTCTGTTTAAAATTAAATAAAACCATTTCACACTTACTGAAACACAGTCTATGTCCCCGTCTGTCCTGGAGCTCAGCCAGTATTGTGAGGGGCAGAAGAAACTATTCTTCATATGGAGAGAGGGTGCACTGACCATGGCTCTCCCCAAAAAACTTCTGCATTTCTCTGATTATTTCTTTGCCCTCCTCTTCTCCAGGCACATTCAGGTGTCAGACTCCACTCAGGAATTCTCAGAACAGATCAGTGCTATTATGATGAATACTGATTACCACACTGGGTGGGACACTGGGTGGGGCTGGTGAGGAATTGAGGACAGTGGGAAGGGACAAACAGACTGCAGGTGGGTTAGACTGGCCAGAGAGAGATGACAGGCATAGAGGCTGTGAGTGCATGTTGGAGGATGCAGGAGCCAGTGCCTTGGGTATGTGTGGGTGGGATCATTTTGTCTCTGTGTGTGGAGAAAGGGGACAATTTCAACATTCTGGTTTATAAAACTTTTTCCCCTTGGTTTGATTGTCAGTTGTGAATATAAGCCCAAACTAACAAGACATGCTAATGCTGGGCAGGTTATACCCGTGCACAAAAAGAGACATATAGACAGTAGGTAATGGGCCATCTGCAGGGTGTCTAGAGCCCTCTTTCTTCTCTAAGTGGAAGCTTGTGTCTATTGTGCTCTACCACATTCCCTTCACAAGCTCTGGATTATATAACCCTTTGCAATTTTCTGCAAAATCAAACATGCATATGGAGAAAGCACCTGCTTTGGCAGGTGTTCTTAAGGTGATTTTCCACAACACAGTTTCAGTTCCAGAGGAAGACAGGATGGCATTTCAGAAATGCATTTTCCCTCAGCAGTTTTCATGTGACCATGAATACACCCCTGTGTAGTACCCACACTGGGAGGAGAAAGGAGCAAAATAAGGAATAGCTGAATAGAATCATAGAAAGGTATTTGTTGGAAGGGACCTTTAAAGGTCATCCCCCTGCAGTGAGCACGGACATCTGTAACTAGATCAGGTTGCTCAGAGCCCTGTCCAACCCGACCTTGAATGTTTCCAGCGATGGATCATCTATCAACTCTCTGGGCAACCTGTGATAGTGTTTCACCACCTTCACTGTAAAAAAATTTCTTCTGTATATCTAGTCTAAATCTACCCTCATTTAGTTTAAAGCCATTACCCTTTGTCCTATCACAACAGGCCCTTTAAAAAAGACTGTCCCCATCTTTCTTATAAGCCCTCTTTAAGTATTGAAAGGCCACAATAAGATGTCCTTGAAGACTTCTCTTCTCCAGGATGAACACCCTAACTCTCTTAGCCTTTCTCCATAGGAGTGGTGTTCCAGTCCTCTGATCATTTTGCTGTCTCTCTTCTGGACATACTTAAGCAGGTCTGTGTCTTTCCTGTGCTGAGGACTCCAGAGATGGACACAGCACTCCCAAGTGTAGTCTCACCAGAGTGGAGCGAAGGGGGAGAATCACCTCCATTTATCTACTGGCCTCACTTCTGATGCAGCCCAGGATATGGTTGGCTTTTTGGGCTGTGAGCACACATTAGTGGCTCATGTCCAGCTTTTCATCCACCAATAATCCAGGTTGGAAATAACCTTCCAACTCCTGCTCATAGGATAGCTAACTTCAAAGCCAAATTGGGCTACTCAAGGCCTTGTCCATCTGAGTTTTGAATATCTTCAAGGATGGAGATCCCACAAACTCTCTGGGCACCTCTTTCATGACCATTCTTATGGTGAAAAATTTCTTCCTTATGTCCACTTGGAATTTCCTATGCTGAAGATTGTAATGACTGTCTCATCTCTTTTTACCTCTGGGGAAAACATCTTCACTATCAACCCTTTCAGGTAGTAGAAAGCATCAATTAGATCTCCCCTTCACCTTCCCTACTTAAGATTGAACAAACCAAGTTCCCTCAGCCTGTCTCTATGCACTGTGTGCTGCAGCTCCTAACCATCCTGGTGGACCTGCACTTGACTGCCTCCAGTTTACCAAGCTCCTTCTTTTACTGAGAAATTCCAGTCTGGACATTGGACACCAGATAAGTCCTCATGAGTGCCAAGCAGAGGGGAACAATCACTTCCCTCAGCTTTATGGTCAGCTCAGCTTTCCAGTTATGCCTCTAATAAATCCGCATTGTGGATGTGTCATCTGCAGTTCCATGCTGTGCATTGCATACATGTCAGAAAAGGGAGACTTCACTGGTGAGTGTCAGGTGAAATTTCTTCTTTATAATAAAATATGAAAACATTTGAAATAATTAGTGTTTGAAAACTACCAAGAGGGAGGTGATTTTAAATGTTCAGTAACATTTAAGGGCAAATTGTGTGTGTTTGCATGTGGGATGTGAGTGAGTAGGTGGTTCAGTGGGTGTCAGTGGCACTAGAAAGGAATTCTTGATGATTTTTAAAATAAAAAACATTAAGGAGCTAACAATATGAAAAAGCAATTATTATGAAGCGTGATCTCATTTCTGAATCCGGTATGAATTTCAGGCTCTGCAGTTATTACATTTTGAATAAATAGCAATTAACATCTAAGGCTTTTCTATTTCTTTTCTTTTCTTTTTTTTTTTTTTCTTTTTTTTTTTTAACTTCAGGCTAACAGACAAACTTAAGCTATTCTAAAATTCAAATACCTCCAAAGAGAATGTCAAGACCTCTACAGTACCACTAATGGAAAAAAAAAAAAAAGGAAAATCCAAAGCATGTTGTCCAACTTAGAGATTTTGCTGTAGCTTCTGGACTAAAATGCACTGACAACTCATGGGTTGTCAACTATTGCAGTTCAAAATTCCTGCAAATCTCTCACTGACTTTACAGCTGATTTGTATTTCATCTCCCTGTTCTAGTGCCTCACTGCCAATTTTTGAGTTTGTTTTTTTTCTCTTTCTTGTACAATAGGACCTCTAACAAAGTTTTGCAGACCATATTCTACTGTCAGTGGCATCTGAGTAACTCCACTTTCTGCTGTTCACTTACAGTGATACAAGTGCATATGTTAAGTCTCCAAATTGTGCCTGAAGCAACAGATGTGGGATGCCCCAAGTGCCATTGGAACTTGTGACAAAGCAGTCTAGAGATGAAGTGTGGAGAGCTAGAGCTTCAGGTCACCCTTCCAGGCCTGTGTTAGTATTGTAAGAGACATAACATTGAAAACCAATGAAAACATAGTTACCAAAGAAAACAAACCTAATTCTCAGATGGTACTATTTACTTTCCCTGGGAAAACCTTTCTGAACCATCTGATGTCTCCAGTCATTATGGCTAATATCTACAATTTGAAAAAAAGCCTTGAAGATGAGATGAAACATCCACATTAATGGCTGAAAACTTTTTTTCAGTTTATGAGCTCCTTAAAAAGATTCCAGTGTAAGCATTGTTTATTTACTGTAGAAAAAATTTAAGACAACTGCCCACATTCATGTTTCTTTGTTATCATCTGCAAGTCCTGTAGGAGCAGTCTCTGGACTCTCAGGAATCTGCAGAGTTCATACTGAAAAGTATCACAGTGATGTACACGGAATAGATTCACAGACTGCAGAGCAGCAGTTGCACTGGCAATCAGCAAGGTTGAATAGGCAACGTATTTTGTTATTAGCCTCTATTTAATAGAAAGAGCTATTGCTGTAAGACTGATGTGGATTTTGTTCCTGAAGAAGCAGTACTAGAGGCCACTTGATCCTGAAACACTAACCTGAGTAAGCAAGTGGAGCAAACACACTGAGCCCATGTGCTGCCTGTTTTAAGAACACTACAAAGGATCTTCCACCCTTTTCCCTGGGAGACTATTCCACAGCCAGGTAGATGCTCAGTCAAGATTTGCCTTTAGAATGAACAATGCAGTTTGCTGTTAAATTTATCTCCCTGCCCTTGTTTTGCATATTGCCTCCACATATACTTTTCAAATCTCCTCTGAAGCAAGCTAGGGTATGTGCAATACCATTAGAGTGGGATACAAAGACTCCAGTTGTCCCTCTCCCTGTATTCTCACTTGACTGCACATTACCCTCCACCAGGCACAGTGAGGGTTTGGGATGGAGGAAGTTTCCTGGAACATTTCCTCTCTGCAAGTGCAGGATTTTTCTCTACTGCTACAGTGATGCACCTTCTGCTGTGGTTTTCAGAGGGTAGAAGCAGGGACCTGAGTGGAGTTGCTGAATCTCTAATTCATGGCCATTAGCAGGGGTCACTTTCAAATGCTTCTCTCTTAATGAAGCTGTTTTTTCATTAAATTGCAAGCTGGAGCAGGCAAAAATGCACTGGGGTGAAAACAGGGAGTGAGAGGCCTCAGCTGGAGCCCTCTGCCCTCCCTTGGCCCCTCCAGCCTCCTGCAGCTGGACCCCTCCCCCAGCTCACAAAAGAGCAAAGCAACTATTTTGTGTTTAGGATTTTTATTGTTGTTGTCCCAGTGCCGTGCCCATCGTTCCAAAGAGAAGAGTGAATATTTGATTGCAGTAATTAGTTAATCAGTAACTGGCATAATTTTTTCCCTGATTAATGCTTTGAATAATCATTGCAGCCCTATCTGTAGGCAGTCCTGTTATCAGAGTCACTTTGAAAACAGCTTTGAAAAGATAGATCTGCATCCTTACAGATAAAATTAGACAGGTCAGATGCTCCACCCTCCAAAAACTGCCACTTCATTGAAGTTGGTCAGGGGAAAAGAGAGATCAAAAATGCATTCTCTTCTCCCAGCTCACTCATTTGTACTTCCCTGTAAGTATCATGCTGGAAGGATGTGGGGAAAGAGTCCACATGGAAAATTTCAAGCTCACAGGGCAGATGGAGGCACAGGATGGGCCTTCCTGGAAATGAGGACTGGGAAAAACATTTATACAAAGACTAATCTATCTCTGTCCCTAGAGCTTTTTTCATTGCTCCAAGGGAATGCTGAAACAGAGGGACCACCTGCTGATCTCAGAGAAGGGCAAACTTAGTATGCACTCTGTGTGTTTATGCATAGATATATATAATATGTAAATATAAATATATATGGTACATATTAAACATACATGCACAAGAAAAACATTAAAACTAACTTCACTGAAAGAAAAGGATGTCATTTCCTCTTCCCTCCATCAGCAAGACCAATTCCTAAAGTCGTCTCAAACTTCAAAGTCAGCCTTGCTTTAGAGGCATGAAGAGTGGTCACTGAGGATCCCTATAACCAGGCCTATGTGAGAATTTTTCAACTCCAAAAATGTTTTGTAACAAATTATTAGTTCTGGAAAACCGAACCTCTCCAGAAGAATATCCCAGCCTCAGGAACAGTCTCTTTGGCTCTTGGGTAGAATTTCTGATAGAAATTCAAGAGAGACCGTACAAGTGAATGTATGTAATGCTCAGAATGCTCAGTATGTGGTTTTGGTCAACAGGAAGGGCCCAACTTTCAAAGCCATAGCCTCTCCAATTGTGTTTGAAAACCTGGACCCCAATTTTACTCATCCCTGGTCAGTGCTGTAGTCTCCTTCACATGAGTTATTCTGAACATCTGTTCCCAGCATGTCATCTCTCACCAAAAGCCATGAAAGACAATGTTTTTCCTTTTTTTCCCTGCTGTGAAGTGGGGATATTTCTGAAATTCTGAAGATGTTGGGAGGATGGGATACTATTTCCTAACAGCTCCATCTGGGCCACCTGATCCCAGAAATGGTAACATCTGCAATGGGCACATCAGTAGTAGTGCGATGGGTCCATCAGCAGCTATGACTTGATCATCAGGTCACAAACCCCGGATTAAGAAGACAGAGAGTATTTTCCCAAGGTACATTTTATTTATTTAACAGGCGCTATTGGGTTTTTTTATCAGCTACTGTAAGCTGTCAACAACAGCTATGGGAGACTAGTGGTCCTTGCTGTGCTTGTTACCAGTGACTAGGTAAACAGAGCATGACCTTCTGCCATTTTTTCTAGAAGGAAAGAGTGAAAAGATATGTACAGCAGGTGGAGAAAATGTCCCCTCTGTATACTAAGGTAATACTAGCCTACTGTAAGGGTGGGCTGGATGGGGAAAAATAGAGATGTACCTAATCATCCTTTCCTAGATGCAAGTTGAATCCCCTCCTTGAGCCTGTTCTCAGAAAACCACAACAATTATCTGTAGCAGGTGGAAATCAAAAGACTTTTTAGATTAAAGGAGAAGAGAGAAGCAGCAGATCTGTGTGTGAGGACTGACCTCACATCATCATCTAGAAAAGCAGGACCCAGCTACACTGTGTGACCCCACAGACATTATCAGGAAGAGGTCAAAGGAACCTCCTATATGAAACTAGGATTTCTGAGATATGTACAAATAAATATATTTAGCAATCTTGAAATGTGATACCACAATTAAATCAGGAATGATGCAATACAGTTTTGATCAGACCATCTTCTCTTTACTTAAATTATGTCCTCAGTTATGTTATAACTTAAGTAATTTTTTTTCTACTGGCTTCTTGACAATGAGGCCATTTCTTCCGACCTTTTGCCCGTGGAAAGCCTCAAGTCATTTGTCTCACACCTCCAATATTTCCTGGACATTTAACTTCCACTTAGCCTACCTAATGCTGAGCTGACAAAAGCTGTCTTGATAATGGGTACTCATATATTTGAAACTACTACCTATACTCCTATCGTATTCTCTCTCTAATGATTATTGTATAATATTTCCTACTTTCTCTTATGCTTAATACTATACTTAGACCTACTAAAAGAGTCAGCATTAAATGACATGTGAACAGCTATCAAAATGGATAACATTATGCCCCTTGCATCAGGAAGACTCCCAGAGTGATATGGTCTGTCTGGCCAGTGCATTTATAGTCATGAGAAACCAAGCAGGCAGACACCTCCTCATTCCTGGCTCTGGAAAAAGGAGAGTAGCTTAGAGTTGCTTTCTGACTGCTTAACATGTAGTGGTCACTTATAGGGGTGGATAAAGTAGGACCCAGACAATGACTGGAAAGGTCCCTTAGACAACTTTGTCCAATTCCTGTACTTAAAAGAGCCAGATCACTTACCCATAAAGTTACTAAAAACCGTGACATTCATTTTTGCTTATACAATTTCAGAAACAGCTCTCATCTTCCAAAGACTGTTTCTGCCTTAATAATTGTCCTAGTACTGCCAATACAGAGATATCTGCAGAGGGGAAAAGATGATAGTTTACTGATGTTTACTCACTCTCATCCCAGTGGGGTGCACCAAAGATGAAGGTCATGAACTCCCCTGTCCTTTTACTTAACAAAGATAATTTGTGCCTGGAACTGTCCAGCAAACCCAGGACTTCCAGACTGGGGATACTTAGGACTGCTGTCCCATCCCTACTCGTGGCAATTTAGCTGCTGGAGACTCAGAATTCAGTGGAATACAGGAAGCAGAAATGATATAACATTTTGACCACATTCATTTCTGTTGTCTGAGGGAAGGGGAGGGCAGCTGCCTATGCCCTGGATCCCATATCTGAGCTGACACTCCCTCATGCTTGGATGCTTGGGCAGAAAATCTGGGAAAGGACAAGGGCTGGGGGCAGAGACAGGAAAGCTAGAGGACCTCTACCCACTTTTATCCCTAGGGAGAATCTCCCCAAGCTTGGATGTATTTTTAATCTGTTCCATCAGCAATAACAAACACAGTTAGAAGAAGTAATAACAGGGATTTTGCTGTGTATGAACTTGTTATCGTGAAATGTAATCTCCCGATCAAATTAGAGCTGTGTTCAGACATTCTGTTCACTGACCTTGAGCTCATCAAGAGAAAAACATTTCCTCCCAAAGGTTGCCTGTTCTTCACTCAGCCACCTAAACACTTTCCTCTTTTAACTACTTCTTTAATATGTAGATACCTCACCACACCTGCCTAACTCTGAGTCAGCAAGTGAAGTTAAAGCAGCTTGAGATGTTTTCTTTAACATGAGATGTCCCATAAAAGCCACAGCTGAGTCTGTTTACTATCAGTGCTTTTGTTACTGCTGTGCCCACACCAAATTCCAAGCCAGAAGAGTTACAGTCCACCCTGGATTTATCCTATTGTCTCAGATGTCCTAGAGTATCTCTTCTCTTCATATTCTTAACTGATGCATAGTTAAGAACTGAAAAGTGACTGCTAAAGTTCACAGCAGGGCTAACTGAATTTCAGTGCTGGGCAAAGTGCTACCAATAGGTATGAGTTGTAGTAAAGTTGGTGAAGTTAGTTAGACACCTTGTGTGGAAGACACTCATCATTTACCTCAGGTAATCAGTTCAGGGTATCAGACACCCTTCATTGCAGTAGCAGTTAGCTACTGCCCCTGCTTGCTTGGCCTATACTCTGTAGGATGGATGTTTGGGAGGATTCCCTCCTCACCCCAAAGGCTGAACAGACAATTCCCTGATGCAAGCAGGCTGGGTCTTCGTCCAGTGTTCCAGCAGACTTGTCCAAACTTACCCAGCTAAAGTTATAGGGCAGAGGTACCAAATGACCCTGCTGTGTCCTTAATGGGCCAGCATGCATAATTCATCATCGTTAGATAACCTGCAGTCCTTCCACCCTCTGGTGACTGTATCAGCATTAGCAATGCAGAGCACTCCTTTAATTTTATTTATTGAGGGACTGATTTGCACAGCAGGGCATCACTTTGTTTATTCTTCGCTATCATTGTTACCTTTAATGAAGACAATGAAGAATTTAAAATAATAATTAAAAAATATATCCCCCTCAGTTACTGTGGCAACAAGCTGGATTTTTTTAACACTGCCACATATTCCATCTGTTTCTTTCTTTTAAATGACAAAACAGCTTCCTCCTATACCAGCATTGCATGAAGGAGAGGAGGTTATCAAGCAGGGGATAGAAGAAATTCCAGCTAACAAACTACTCACTTTACTACTTTGAAGGAAACACATTTTCTAGTTGAGAGTAGTTTCCTTTCACCAGTGCTGTCTAACAAGGTTTTCTCTGCACAAAAAAAAGGGCACAGGTCTGTTAGTAGCCAAGTGTCTGGGACTTCTCTCACTCCTCCATTGCCAGGCAATAGGTACAGTGGTGAATGTCTTCCTCCCTTATCTCCATCTCAAGATAAATCAGAATCTATCAGCTGAACATCCTTCATCCTGGTGCAAGTCCAGACCTGTGTGTGACTCAGCCCAGTTTGCGAGACAAAGAACAAGAGCATTCTTGTGATACTATGAAAGAGAGGACACAACAATGTGTTTTCATATAGATTTGGAGGGTGTGGATTAGGGGTAAATAAAATACCATAAAATTATTATTTTCTAGCCTCAAAGTTTCCCTCACTACTCTCACACTGATTTTCTGGGTGGACTTTTTTCCCTTCCTCCTCTTTCTCAGACTCTGTTCTGTGTCTTACCCTACTCCATCCCCATTCCCAGAAGTCTTAGCTCTCTAGAGCTGGATTCTTGGACTGGATTAAGGAACACAAAGATCAGGATCAAAGGCAGAATGGACAGAGTCCTCCCTGGATGCCAGCCATTGAAGAAAAGAGGAAGAAGCCAAGAGCTTGACCCACATGATCCCTCAGCTTTATACTGAATACGATGTATATGGGATGGAATACCTCATTGGTTAGTTTAGGGTCACCTGTCCCATTCAGTCCTCCCCACAGGTGCAGACTTTTACTTTCTGCACCCCTCAACATGGTACACAAGATCCAGCAGTGGCCTTGGTCTGCACACCAATCCTTGGTACTAACTGTAAACATCAGGAGTTACTGCTAAAAGCAGACACTCTCTGAGAAAACAGGCTGCTAATTTCAGAAAGTACAGTTAGAAGAACTGAGCTGAAAAGTAAAATCACTGAACAGAGTTAATTCTGTTCTCACTCAAACCAGGACATTTACTATGAGGGTGGTGGAACACTGAACAGGTTGCCTGGGGAGGTGGTGGAGGCTCCATCCCTGAAGACTTTAAAGGTCAGGCTTGATTAGGCCCTGAGAAACCTGATCTAGTTGAGAATGTCCCTGCTTACTGCAGAGGGGTTGGACTAGATGACCTTTAGAGGTCACTTCCAACCCAAGGCATTCTATGAGTATATAATTCTATAATTGTATATATTTCTTTATTTCCTTATTAATATTATCTTCTCATTTTACTGTTACTGTTTCATTAAAGCTTTTTTAGGTCTTTTCCAACCCATAATTCTCTCTTCCTTATTCCATTTCTCTTCCCCTTCTGGGAAAGGAGAGGGGTTAATAGACAGCATCTGTCATTCATTCAGTGGCCAGCCCAAACTTAACCCTTGACAAAAGTTTAGAAAGAAAGCTGGGAAGTGGCCTTATATGCAGAGCAAAAGCAAGCCTTATCTTCAGAAGTACCTTTAGAATCAAAGAGGTTGTCAACTCTCTCTCCCTTTCTCTCTAGCTTCCAGGGTTGGTTTTACTTATTGTCTGTCTCCTGCAATCTTCTGCCTGCCTTGGCAGCAGATTTTGATTTTTCCATCTTGTGCCCCAGTGTTTCTCCCAGAGTCTAACCCTCCCAGAATTTTAGTTTCAGGTAGGCTGTTAAGTGTTTTGGGGTTTTGCCTCTTCCCATAAAGTCAGTTTATTGGTTCCTTCTGTCTTTCAAAATCTATGGTAGATTGCAGGTGGTGGGAAGAGGTACAGGGGGGAAAGACTGTTGGCTCTTTCTCTCTGGAAAGCAATCAGGGAGTCCACCAAGTGATGGAGCACTGACTCTAACCAAGCCTGAAATGAGAGCCAGCACTTCGCCAGAACAGGTTAATGTCTTTCTCTTCTGCGTATATGGATCCTGGCTAGAGCCAGGTCTCATTTTGACCATTACTAATGAATACCAGAAAACCATCATGATGGCAATCTCCACTTTGGAAAGATTGAGGACTGAACATCAGAGAATTGGAACAGTCAATAGCAGGGCTCTATCTGCAGTAAAATATGAAGGTCACAGACTGGAGTAGAAGAAGGTGCTGTACCACTGACTGAGGTTACTCCAGGACAACAGTAACAGGACAGGAACCCAGTGGAGTTGATGGGACAACTGTGTAGTTTTTGCAGTGTAGAGAACTGTGACAGAAGCAGTAAGACTGGGCTGAGTGAAGGATGGACAGGAAAGTCTGGGTATGGATACACAAGAAAGAACAGCAGAAGAAGAGCTATAAAAACAATGAATGTGGATGGCACCAAACTGAGGAAGTCACCAGGAATCATGGCATTTCTACAGGTGGTTTCTCAAGAAACCCAGATAAAATAAAAATAAAGGACAAAATAAAACAAGGGATACAATGTTTGTTTGTTTGTTTGTTTTTGTTTTGGTTTGGTTTGGTTTTGGTTTTGTTTTGATCAGCTCTGCTGTTATAGCTTTAAAAGATGTCACAGCCAAGACAGAAATACTGCTAGCCCTTCTCTGTCACACAGAAGGTGAGGTGCTCCTTCTCTCCTTCTCACCTCATTTTCCCCCGTGTAAAGGAGGTTTCCAGAAATGGTGATAGTTTCCTGGAGAAAAGAGAGTTACAAGAGCAGCAGGAATGTTTGCCCGTAACGTTGATGAGCCATGGAGCCAGGGCTGAAGAGTGGTGAAGCCTGTCTGTTGACCAGCCCCATGTAGGAAGAGTTGAAAAGAACTCCTTAGTGAAGCAAGAATTGGACACTGTTGGGAGGAGAAGAAGAAGGGCTGAGTGGCCTTTTAACAAATGGGATGGAAAAACCACTTGATGTGTGGTAGAAGATGGAAAAGCTGGTCTGGTTTTGTGATAGCTTGCCTTGGGATTTCTAAGTTTGATGTGCTGTCTCTCAATGATACATTACCAGCCATGTGGTTGATATCAACCTTAAGAGATGATGTGATGAAATCTTTGAGGGGCAGAAGAGGAAAACACACCTGTAACATCTTCTGTGATATCATATATTTGAGGCAGGAGTGCTTGGGGTGGAAATGCCACCATTCTTCCTTGGGCCTGCTGTTTCACAGTTGTCCATTACAGGGGATTTTACCCTTTGCCCTGAGGTGTCCCTTTGTGTCCACTGCAATACACAGGGCCCTGGAGCCAGATGGTCTCATTAGCAGTCCTGATGCTGGCAAGACAAGAGCACAGCACTTGGCACTTTATTACCTCCTCCTTTACATTGTGTATAACCGATGGCTGTGCTGCTAAAGAAGGACAAATATGATAAATAACCATGGAAAAGAAATCTATGGAGATGGATATTCTACTGTTAACCATATGTCTCTGTCCAGGGCTACTGCACAGTTGTTACTGGAAACAGCAGGGTAATAAAAACCCAAGATTTCCTACATTTTCAGTAATGTTTTCTGACCTGAAATATCAAGTGTTGAGAGACTGGCCAGAATGTCAGCCCTGGAGGCCAGACAAAACCTCCTCTTGTGCCTTCTGGGACCTTTTGCTAAGAGGATGGAACCGTTTCTTTCAGCCAGTACTTGCATGGCTCCAGGACCTCCTCCTCCTTCTGGTGGTGAATCTGTGCCTCCAAAAGAATCCAGTTTTCACTGCCACCCCAGTAATCATAAAGCTAAATCTATTGGCCCTTGTCATTAGCTGTGCATGAACAGAAAACTTAAAGAACACATGCACAATCTGAGGAAAATCCAGAACACTAGTGCCAGCAAAGAGATCCTCAGTTTCCTGGGATCTAAAATAACAGAATCAGCCCAGCAAATTCCTTTCTTACTGATGTGGATGTTCTATAGAGAATAGGAACCCATCTGGAACCCATCTCTTGAACTCCACTCATGCCTAGGTATATCAACTCGTGTTCCTTGCAGGTCTTCCTCTAATCCTTACAGAATCACCTGCATTTGCTCTCTTAACCCAGACATTTATTCACTGCAATTAACATCCATACAGGGAGGATTTGTCAGAGGCAATTCTGCTCTAATAAAGCCCTGAACATCATCTTTCACCCCAAAGTCTTCTGTAACAGCTGTCATTGTCAAGCTTTCAGTCTGTGTTGGCTCTCTGAGTTCCTTGATTTACATTTTCTGCAGCAAATACTTATAGGATGAGAACTAAAAGTTCTTAGCAAAGTAAGGGCCAAGATCAATGAAATCAAGTGTCTGGTACTCCCATGTAAGCAGCAAGACATGAATAAACACAATATGGTCCAAGTTAGAAGTGTTTCTGTCCCTTTATCTGCATCCAGAGAGAATGGTGAGTACACAATTAACTGTTGCCCCCAAACACAAATGTTTTCTGCAGTTAAAAATAAATTATTTTGAATCTATTGTTCTATTGCCCTGTCACACAGAGTACTATGGGCAGGCAATTCATACAAATGGAAATAGTCGAATAGTCATTTCCTTCTCTACCTGAGTAGATGCAATGGAGTTCTTCCCCCTTGGAGCTCTGGCTCTTGGGCACTGGCAAGCTGGGAAAATTACCTCTTAACTAGCAACTACAGATATAATAGGGGTTTTCAGTTGGATTTCTGCCCCACTTCATAGAAGTGAATCATTACAGGAGAAAAGAGCATTTGCAATCCCTCTTTCCAAGCCTTATTATCTTCTAGCTGCTAAGAGGAGCCTAATAACTTGTTCCCTTACCTGTCTTTCCCAAGCTATTTCATCAAAGGGCCTAAATGTTACAGATGGCTGAAAATCTTGTGGCACAAGCATGGAATGGTTGTTTGTGATCGTGCTAATAGACCAAAATGAATGGCAGCAGCAGCAACACGCCATTGTGAAACTTCCCTACTTCCTTTAGTGTCAATCAACTGAAAAAAATGAACCAACATACCTGCAGTCCATGGTCTTTTTGTCCCAAATTTCCCACTGCTACTAAGACTGCTTTGGCTCCCTCAGTAGTAGCAATAGAAAGTGAGAAGGCTCACTGAGACAGCTGCCAGCATTGTTAATGTGTTTTTTAGCAAATCTGGACCTCAGTGGCTGCATAGGATATTTGTGTGTTAAAGGGAACTTTCAAAGCCTCTTGTTGTGTTTGAGGCCATTTGGCTACCTGGTCCCATTAACTCAGCTCTCTACAATAGCTGGTTTCTGACAGGTCAGTGTTACATAGACTTTTCCTTTCTATATGGTTTTGGAGCTGCATTAAAGGTCACCAGCACTTGACTGTCTAACTGCTTTTTATCTGTTAACCAAAGTGATAGATGAATGTGTAGCATTCTATAGATGTGAGCTTTTGGTTGGAAGACCTCTCAGTCTGGCCTTGTACAAGTCCTTCCACATACTTGGTCCCTTCATGACCTGCCTCTTTTTTTTTTTTTACTTCTTCGTTTTATTAGAATGTAGCTGAGTGTGGTAGGATGAAAAACCATGACAGCTAGCTGATTATTTTCATTCTCACATCAAGTAATAGCAGTAAATACAGATGCTTGGTGCAAGAGTGCCTGTGACTGAAACCCATCACTGGAGCCCTGGAGTCCTCTGCTCCCTATTGTCTGTGCATTTACCAGAAGATATTTGCATACACATGTATGTCACCTGTACAGCCTTCTCTGTAACAAAGTGTGTTCAGCCACACTTCTGTTTGAGTTGTTCATCTAACCACAGAAAGAATGATCCTCTAAAAAAAAATTGTGAGCCAGTATAATAATATTTCAAGAGATGTATTTGGATCTGTTGGAGACAGATTCCAGGGTGCTCTTGAGGAGCTGAGCTTGGCTGGTATTAAGTGACAGGGCCTAAAACTCATTTTCCATGTTTTTCTGCCGATATGTTTTTAACACCAACCTTGATTTATGCCTTGGACTAACATTCTAGGAAAGCAGATGGGTTTCCTGGCATTGGGTTTCCTGGGCTTTTGGCTGTTGGAGGCTACCGCATCCTGTTGTGAGGGGAATGCATATTCCAGTGTCATAACAGATTCTATTTCCAAACATAATGGTTCCTTCCTAATTCTCAGGCATGAGGCACTAACACACATAGCTCAATCTGATGCCATTTTACTACAATGCACATATGAAAAGAACCTGATTTCTGCATTGAGTTTCCAAACCAGAAATTAATTGAGCCAAGAACAAATAAATAATTCCTTGGTTATTCTTCAGTTAATCTTTGCTGCTGTTGTCAGGCCATAACAGGTCAGGGAGGAGCATTGGTCTCTCTGCCTCAAAGAAAATATTGCTCATTACTACAGAAAATTAATAAATGTCAGGACTCCAGAGTGGGAAAAGTACTTGTCCTCCTCACTGTAATTTACCCTAGTGTTTAGTAATCTCTCCCTTTTAACTACAAGTGGTTGGACTATCACTACTACTTTTTAGAACACTGGAAATCATCAACTCAGAAATCACAGAAAGGCTAAGATGTAGAACTTCCCTGGAGTTTTCTCTCACCTTAGACACCCCATGGGAAAGCTGTAAAAGTCACACTTTGGTTTAGGGCAAATACAGGGATAACATGCTTGGAAGCACTAAGCTTGTGAGCTGAACTCATACATTTCCATATGGAAGAACCAGAGAATTAGTGTTCAACAGAACACAATTGCCTCACTAATGCCATGGGATCTGAACCACAATGTCCTTCTGAAGCTCTCCTTTCTGTACCATCCCAGTAGGAAGCAACAGGAATTGCTAGTACCCACAGCCCAGTATGTTTTATTCCTTTATAGGTACTTTTGAAAAGCTCTTTATCTTGTGACTCAGGCTCTGATCACCAGGAATATTACTCTTGGCTTTACATCTCAAGTGAGAACAGGCACACTTCCAGCAATGTGAACATTGATTCTACATAGTGAGCACCAAAAGGAGAGCTTTCCTTGGGGCTCTGCTTCTCTCTGGCAGCTAAGGAGACTATCCATGACTTCTACACAGCAGGACAGAAGATATGCAGTTTGGGAGCCTGACTTGTGTCCCATCAATGGAAATACCTGCACTGCTAGCACCCACCTCTGGCTGGGCAGTAGCCTGTGGTTGTGTGCTTTACCTCACTATGCTACAGGGGCACTGCAAAGGTGCCTTCTTGGCCAAGATTTATTGAGAAACAGGATAAGTTAGAGGGGGGCATGTGGGGACATGCAGTAGTTCTGCTATAGCAAAGGAGGTGCCCAGACTATCCCTTCCTCCTCAGGGCTGTTCAAGAAGTTCCAATGTTTGGTGAGAAAAAGGGCTGCATCAGGACTCTGCTCCATGCCTCTGCTAGCCTTTCCTGCCCATGGCATGTGTTATTGCAGTGCTTATAGCTTAGCATTTCACATTTCTATTCTGCTTTTAGTTTTAACATTGTTTGATGAGCAATGGGCACCTTCCAGCACAGTGGTAAGCACCACTGAAATAATTCATAGTTGGTAGGGCCCACCTGTCTTTATGTAACATGTAATTTTCCCCCAGTCTTGCGACAAATAACTTAGGGAGAAGAACAAAGTGGCTGTTTAGTGGTGTGTCCACTAAAATTATTCAAGAGTACCGGGCAAAAAGCAAAGTGAGAACCTGCACTAATCTGAAGTGTTAGAGAGATGGGACTGTAATTAACCAGGCAGGAATGTGGCCAGAAAATCCTATTCAGTGACCCACACTTTTAGGAAATTACCTGCATTTTGTGTGTGCAGCAAATGAGGGATTTACCAGAATATTAACAATATCCCCATTCCTGTATGATGGCGCATCCTCGGTACAGACAGAAAGGTACTGCTTGCCTCCCACAGTCTATTGCCCTTGCTACTTAAAGACCCCATGCACCTTGCATTTTATCAGCCACTTGGAATACATATACTAGCTATAAAATGATACTTAAAAGAGTTCCTGCACTTTGTACAAATGGCTATTTATGACTTGCCATCAATGTTGTTCTATAGAGAGGTATGGGGAGGGGGGATTGATGGAGCAGTGAGCCTAATCCATCAGTCACTTTGCTACAAGCTCTAACCAGTTTTTAATTGTGAGGCCAGATTTACTCCAGCCATCTGTATAGCAAACATGTCTCCTCACAGAAACAGAGAAATACTTTATTCTGAATGCTCTTTTGCAATCTATATGCTGTATCAGTGTCAATAAAATATTTGTCACAGCAAAAATGTAAGCCTGTCTGCTGAATAACAGAGAGTCCCAAAGGAAGGCAACACTCCCAGATTTAATGCTGGCAAAACTTATCAGTTTCACAGGAAATTAATGGGGTTGGGGAAGAGCCTTGCAATTAGAGGAGCAGGGCTACAAATTCTTGCCTTGCTGTTGGTTTTCTTTATTGGAAAGTTCTCTGAGCAGGACTGGGCTGATGGCTGGAATTGCTGGGAGCTTTTATTTCTCCACAGAGCAAGAGAAATAAAGCCACTGGCATGACAAGCTTGCCTACACCTCCATCCCCTGCTCTGCCACAGCACCCCAGGTTGTTCCCCACCCAAAGCAGTGGATTTAGTCCATGAAACCCCTTTAAACCATGGCATCACTGCTGAGACTGCCAACATGGGAGCCAATTAGGTGGTGCTACAAAGATGTTGATGCCTGTGGTCTGAGATCTATCAACTCATCTCAAATATCCCCTGAACTGCCATGAAGTAGTAGCAGCTTTTAATCACTGCCAAGCTTGACACAGTTCAGACCATTTCCTTGAGCTATCCAATCCTTTTGTCAGCTTCACTTCCATGACGATTAAAATTCTGTTTACTGCAAGACACTTTCTTCTTTAAATTTTATTCCCTTTTCACATTGATAGCTGTAAGAGAATTGTTTCTGAAGATTCTTAGGTTAAATGACTTTCATGTAACATGCCCTTCTCTTGTGGTAGACCCAGGCTGCCACCTCAGATCTCCAGATAGTATGGCACAGTCACCATGCCTGAGACCTGGTATCCAGCCCCACCACAGATCAAGCTGTCTCTGGTACTCAGAGAGGCACTGAATTAAGATCTGGTCTCTGCATTACCAGAGACAGACCCTCTCTGCCACTCACAGGTCTGCTTTAAACCAGGCGGAACAGTTTTTCCTTGCAGTTCCTAATGCACCTGCTAATGATATGTAGCACAGACTAAAAGTGCCCAGTACAGCCTGAAAGCTTGTTTATGTAGGAGAGGTTTGTCTCTGGGACTACCTGGAGCACTCTGCATGTGAGAAACACTTTCTCCGCAATCAATTGACCACTGCATGCAGGTGTCATTTTTACTATCTGTGAAGGTGTAAATCCTACCAGTCCCACTGTACCTACATTTGTATTTTTCTCCTGTGACACCGTGGGTACCACTTGTTCATCTGTTGCAGTTTTTGGTTATTCACACAGCTGATGGCACAGGACTTTAGTCTAATTAATCTGAATGGATGCTGGTGTGCATATGCTGATATATAGAGGATACCTTAAATGCTTATCCTTGCAAGGCTTTTCAGAATCCAATTTGCTTTTCACTTTCTGCTGTTTGCTTGTTCCCTGGCATTTCTCTCTGATGGACAATGAAAACAAATGCCTGGCTTTCACTTCAGTTTCTAGTCAGGTTTACTCTGAATTTTGTGTGCTAACAGAGTAACATTTGTGCTGCAAGCCCTCAAAGGGGATTCTTTCCTTGTTTTTAAGAATGTTTCTTTCATGGGAATTTTTTTTTTTTTTTTTTTTTAATGAATTGCTGTGAAACATTTTTATTGGCCTGTGGTATTTTTTGTGCA
>JANHGN010012190.1:8925-39591 GCA_024605025.1 Megaceryle maxima | reverse complement strand
CATTCAGAGCTTCAAGATACACTCTGTTCTGGTAGGATTTGTATTGGAAACCAAACTAACCTTATCCTGACAGAGTTGTCAGTGATGACACATTTTTTTATTTGTCATTCCTACTGCCACAGTATAGAGTGCGCATTTCTTATCAGAAACAATTTTGTCTCATGCACTAGCATATGTTTGCAGTTCAGATTTTGTAATTTCATGTGGCATTTTAATAAAGGTTAAGGGAGTGCTGATGAAAGAATAAAATAAACAATAGCTCTTCTATCATGCATTTTGTTGATTTTTTTTTTTTCTTCAATAGAGTGAGTACTCCTTTTAAGCACCCTTTGAAAATGTAAAAGAAAATTATTTTTTTTTAAATTATCCTGGAGAGTGTTTGTTGTTATAGTGTTCCTATAATATAAATTAATAATTTTCTATTAAGTATTTTCTGGAATTTTGTAGTTTATTTTCTTTATGTACAAATCCCCTAAATATGGGTAGCTTGGGATCTCTATTTTATCATAATCATAGTACTGTTCACAGGTGGTGTTAACCTACTGACTTTGACCAATAGGTCTTCAAGTGATCTGAGTCTCAGAGGCTGGCATATATTCCGAAGGTCATTGGTATTAGGGCATGTTTTGCTGTTCATTTCAGTTGAGTTAACTAATTTTCACTGTATATCTCTTCTTCCAAAGGAAGGGTCTTTATTAAAATTAGGATTTAGTCAACTAAGAATTGAAAAGAGATCAGGAAAAATGTGTGTCTTGTAGCAGAAGCTGAAAAGTGAGTTATTGTCTGTGAGAATATTTCCCTTTTCTCCTAATTTCACCTGAAATCAAGAGACAGAGAGATTGTGGTGATCCATACACACTTTACATATTCAGATCCTGTTCCATATTCTTTGCTGACATGGCTGTAGCCTGTTGCCAGTAGAATTATACCAACACTACATATATCTCCTGTATAATGGTTAGAAAAGAAAACATATGCACTCTTTATTGTTTCAGTTTCTTGTACAATGTGAGAATCAGCCCTCTTGGGAGGGAGAAGTGACAAAGGGACATGAAAACTAAAATTTAATTCCTGTGATGCAGAATAAATGCCATTTTTATTAGGGTGTGACTCCCATTATAAGTCTATTAACAGAAGAATTGAATAAATGAGAGGAGATGAGTGATGAAAGTTTTCAATAATAGTTCATCAGCTGTCTGCTTTCACTCTAAGCAGTCCTGGACAGTGTGAGATAAAGCCACAGGTTCCCCTAATACTGTTGCTGTTCTCTTAGTATTTGGACTAACTTCTGTTATTTTAAAATTCTCATATTAATCAATAACTAGAAAGCTGAAATCCTCCAATTTTGCCACCACATGAGTGGCAGGCTCTAACTGTGAAACACTATGTTAACAATTGGTTCTTTGCAGTGATAGGAATAAAGTTCTGCTTTATCGTTTCATTTCACTTCATGCCTTTTGGCAAATGCAGAATTTATTCAGCAAAGAAAAAAATATAACTTCAGTATCACAAATTGAGAAGCAGGCAGTTGAAGCATTCAGTGATTGATTGCTGGGTCTAGTGTCGCACTTCCTTGACTGGTTCTTGCCAAGCTAACTGAAAGCTTTCAGATTCCCAGAAAGTAACATTAAGAGAAATGAGGTTCATACAGGCTTTTTGACCCCTTGTCCCACAGGATAAAGATGGTCTCCTAGTTTCAGCTGGGAAAATGTTAATTTTCTTCGTAGTAGCTGGTGCAGTGCTGTGTTTTGGATTTAGTATAAGAATAATGTTGATAACACACTGATGTTTTAGTTGTTGGAAAAAACACTTATGTGAAGTTAAGGATTTTTCAGTTTCGCATTCTTTGCCAGTGAGGAGGTGCACAAGAAGCTGTGAGGGAGTGTAGCTAGGACAGCTGATTCAAACTAGCCAAAGGGATATTCCATACCATATGACACCATGCTCAGTATGTAAACTGAGGGGAGTTCACCAGAAGGGGCAGATTGTTGCTTAGGGCCTGGCTGGGCATTGGTCAGCAGGTGGTGAACAATTGCATTGTGCATCACTTGTCTTTCTTTGGTTTTATTTTTCTCTTTTTATCTTCCCTTTCATTACTATTATTATTTTAATTACTAAACTGTTATTTTCTCAACCCGTGAATTTTACTTACTTTTTCCTCCCCAACCCATAAGGGGAGATGAAGACAGGAGTGGGAGACTGTATACCTGGTGCTTAGTTGCTGGCTGGGATTAAACAGTGACAGATAGATAAAACTGCCACTTTTTTTTTTTTTTTTTTTTCTTTCATTTGGTTAGTCTGGAAAGAGCAAGTGAGTGATATATACATAGGGTACTTCTCATATGTATTCCTTTTAGTCTTCTCAAATCTTATCAAAATTCCAAATACAAAGAAACAGCACTATTTATTGAGAACTTCTTGCCAGATATGTTTAAAATCTTGGATAAAAATTAGATCTGTCAATTAAAAAAAAAAAAATAAAAAATCTAGCTTCTTGTAACTCTCATTTAACATCCTCGTTCAATATTTTCATATGAGCATATTTTCATTTGAGTTCCTGTTTGGTATTTAGGGAAAATATTTCACATCTCCATTGTTTATAATATTATTTCTCCTGCCACATTTCTTGAGTAATGTGCCATAATTTGTCTTGTTCCACTGTCCATTTTCCCTGCTCCTTTATGTCCTTTATATAGCAGAGGTCTTGAGGACAAATGACATTATAATCATAATTAAAGACTTCTTTAGAATGCATGTGCATGGGAGACTGAATTGAGGTTGCACAAGCCATGTCAGTTCTTACATATTGTGGCTCTAATGTACTTTCCTTTTCAACCTCATCATTCCTCTAAGAGGTTTTTAGTATATAATTAAGATAATTGCTCCCCTTCACATGCTCCTCTGGATAACATCTCTGATACCATCCTTAACAATGAAATGTTATTCTTAAAAATACTCTGTTATTTCTGAAATTAAAGCACATGGCAATGGCTGGTGCCACATAACCAGTTTGTTATCAAAGTGCATGCAGGTCTTCACCCATCTATTACGTTTCAGTAAATATTTTTATATTGTTACAGTAATTCCACTTTTTGAAGGCCTAGCTTACATTTTCTCTCTAAAGTGAGAGAAAAAGGCTGCTGTTTAACATATGTTAAACATTTCTGATTATTTATTACTTTTTATTTATTATTCACTAAAGTACGGTTGGAAAAAAACCAGCTTTTGTGGTAGTTTTAGGCAATTTTTAAAAATGTGTGCTAATCAAAGCACATGCATTCTGACCAACACTCAGTTTCATCTATGCCAGTGTGATTACCATCTAGAATAATCTCATTATACACTTGACTGCATGCTGTCAGACAAAACCCCTTTTTCAAATCAAGACAATAATGCAAAATAACATAATTATTTTAAAGTATTTTGCAGTTTAAAGCCCATATGCAAATATTATTTAGCAGGATTTGAGTTTTTCTTTAAGTGAATATTAATTGGAGCATCCTTTGCAAGTAGTTTTGAGTCAGGGTTGAAATATACATAGACCATGTACAACATATTTAATTCCAATAAGTAATCTTAAGCTTTAAAGTGCTACTGAGATTGTTTTATCATTAAGGACATGTAATTAATAGCATTTTTATAAGTGGCAATAATTTAATAGATATATGAGAAATAATATTGCTATAAACCCCATCAAATTTCTAATATTAGTGGTAAAACTATCTTACCATTAATTTGTTTACATTTTGCATGCATTGGGTATATTCTAAAGGAATATAAAATTGTGTAATGAGTAAAGCACTGCATGGAGATCTTTAGCAGGCACTTAAATAATATTGTGTTTGCTGGTGCACCTGTGAATTTTCTACAAATCTTTTGAGGGTAAATCTTGCTCTGTATTAGAAGTTGGGAGGAATCACTTGTTATGGACTTCACACCTTTTATTCTGTTATGCTCAAGACTTTGCATATTGGTCTATTTTGCATTCAGATGAAACTGAGTCTTAAAATTTGAAAGATCCAGTGCTCAAGAGTTAGTGCTTCACTTGGTTTACCTCTATAATGCAAGAAATTTCAAGGACTATAAAAAATTGCTAAACTGCTTTTCAGAAACACTGGGAATGCGATATAGATATGTCTTGAATCACACAAAGAACTCAGCTGTCTTTTGTGGGAGACTAATTTCTCCACTGATAGGGGTCTCAGTTTCAGTTGATAAAGCTGCTCAACTCTGAAAGATTAATCATTAGACAGTGCAATATACGTATATTTGGATCATCTAGACATTCTCAGTTGTTGCAGAAAGTCATTGCATTTAGTGGTACTGATTTCTCCTGCTCCTTGTGTATTGTTTCAGGCTTTTTTTCATATTTTGTATTAAAGGTTGTAATAATAGTGTTTATTAGGGAGTGGTTTATGACTTACTGTAGATAGTGAATAGGTATGTAGTCTACAGGTGCCTTGTAGCTCAGTTTTTATGTGATTGCCTTCAATTTAGTTATTGATTTGATTACTTGGGCAATGCCTTCTATCTCTATGTTCCATATCAGGGCTCTTGGCTGGGATGTGGGAGATCAGGCTGAGAACGCCAAGTACCAGACTATAACGTGACTGGCTATATATGTATCAGAGGACATGAGAATGCTATTCAGTGTTGGGTCCATATTTCACATCCTATCTGCATCTGAGCTCAGTGTGAGACCTAGAAATATGAACTTAATCCCTGCACTGCTCTGTCAGAATAGGTTTGTGGTCCAGGAAGACCCTGAATAATCAAAAGATCAGCTGTGTAGACTTCCTGCCCTGCAGCCTTTGTCTTTTTTTTCCCCCCCATTAGTCTTTCCTGCAAACACACACCAGGACTTCCATCCTGCTCCAAGGATTATATATTTCCCCAAGAAAATAAATTTGGATTAATCAGTTTTTATATGATGAAAATAATTTGTCAAGTGGTTCATGACTGGCTATATACTCCATTCATATGTCAGTTTAGTGGTTCTGCTAACAGACATATGCTGATGTTTCTGGATCATGGATTTGCCTACTCCCCTCTCCCAGCTTTCCATCATTTCTTTCCTGTAGGAATCCTCTACTGCCACACAGTTACTGTGCTTTTTCAAGCATTGTAGTGAAGAGTCACTGGCTTTGGTATGAGTGCAATTAGTGACCTTGCTCTCTTGTCTATGATTCCAGCAGATAGCAGAGCAATAACTCCCCCTGTTACTCACTGCCAAACAAACTGGAAAAGATTTGCTAGGCCTTCTGACTGGCAATCTTCACGATCATTTTTTCTGGACATTGACTGTGGCAAAACTGGGGACTAATTTTATCTTATATCATACCATCAACTGAACATGCATGCTAATAATTTTATTGCAGCACTGACCTGTATCAGGTATGAAATGCTATCTTTTAGAATTAAAAAACCACCCTATTTCTACTGTCTTCAATTCTTCAGTAAATAACAGCTTAAATGGGGTAACTTTGTGAAATAAATGTTACTGTTTTTAATATTTCAATACCTTTAATTGTGTTCTACTAGGAACTCATTTTCAGGAAAATATGATGTGTTTTATGAGTTTATTAAAATTTTATACTAACTTTAGTACGTTCGGAAAGCAGAAGTCTTGGCATAGCTTGCTAAGTTTTGTTAAAATCAAAATATTTGGGAAAATATTAGCAATTACTAAAATAAACCATTTTTGTGAATAAAGAACAGATGTATCGGTTTTGTTCAGTGTCAGAGATGACTAAAAAAATAGAAAAACATTGATTCCTAGTGAAGGTAATCACTGTGGCATTCTGTATTTATAAAAAAAATTCCCTTCCTCTTATAAGTTAAAAAAAAAAAAAGCTCATTTACTTCCATTTTTCTCTGATATGTCTCCCTTTCTGCATCTGCTATTCCTGATGGCAGCATGTAGCTTCCTGCCAAAATGTTTCCTTCTATTACTTTACAGAATTTTCATTTTTGTTCTTATACCATTTTCATTTTTGTGCCCCCTCAGAAGGAAATCTGAAGTGTGCGAGAGATGTAGGATTTTGCTATATGTCAAAATAGGATGGGAATGGGTTTGTGTTGCCAATCCACAAACATGTATGCATCATATATTTACTGACAGCTAATGACAGAATAACTATATACTTCAACAGGATATCAATCCAGTCTTTTCCTTATCTTTCTGATATGCCTTTAAATACTGCAGATTCAGAAGAACCTGTATGAAAGAATATTTTCTCACTTGGTTGCTTTATGGTTTTCAGAAAGCAGAAGTCTTCAGAAGGACTATTTCATATTTTTTGTTCTGGGGCAGGGTGTATTATTCTTTCCATAATACAATATATCATACTATGCAGTAGTATCTGTTCCGTATGAGGATATTAAAACCATCTGTAAGTAAAAATATTCGTTCCATTCTAGCTCCAGCTGTTCATTCCATGTCCTTCCTTTTTTTTTTCCATAAATCATTCCTTTCCTGATGGAAGATATCTAAATTATATAGCACAATTAAAACCAGTTTGTTACCAGTAGTGCTGGGGTAGAAATTATCTTTTTCTTCAAGAGCATTTCCATTACTTTGATCTACTTCTGTCTTACATTATGATGGGGGGAAAAAAAAAATCAAATCTTTCTGTTAATCTTGTATGTCAAATTTGAAAAAATCTTTTTTTCTTATCAATTATATAAATAGACTCTCAGTCTCTTCTCTCAACATAAAACAAACACACAAAAAAGAAACCGAAACCAAAACAAAAAGAGAAAACCAGTGAGGCAAACTGCACACCCTGACAGTAACTAAATTAAATAATCTGAAGTGTATAGAAGATTCTAAACACTCAGAGTAGAAGTAATGCAAATCCTGCCTTGTCAATCAGAAGATAAGCTTAATAATGTGTAAATATATAATACTGTTATATAATTTCATCTAACTTTCAGCAGACAGAAAATAAATGCAGGATTATTATTAAAAGAGTAACACTTCACTATTCTTCAGGAGAAATTGCCTAGTATAAATTAAAATACATAGAAGTAATATAGGACTAAATAGTTTGTGTGGTAATTATGGAAAAAAAGATAATTTATAAATTAAAAAAATACAAACAAGTGTTTTGAATTTTTTTACTTGTTAAAAACTAATACTGTAGTGTCACAAATTACCTGGATTTTGTTATTCTGAATTTATCCCCAGTATCTCCTTTATCTTTCTCAAATCATTTGGACATTATCAGGGCAACATATTGGCCTGGATAGCTGGGCTACTCTGGTACAGATATTTCCATATTGTTTTCAAAATAACAGCAAAGGCTTTTGAGATTCCCTGAATTCTGACTATGCATTAGTAGTGCACACTATCTGCTGCACAAATTCTTTGTGTTTAATGAGTATACTCCTACAGTGGATAAAATACACATTTTGAGTTTGGAAGAAAATACACTTTTCCATGTAAATCTAAAATAAATTAAAAAATATTATTTTTCTGAATGAGAGATGAGCTCTCTGAAGTTGCTCAAAAATGTAGATACATTAAATAACGATATTGAAGAAATTAAAAAGCATAATTTCCAGCTCTCTGGTTTTTAAAGTTATTTAATTAGGTTTTTTACTTCAGTGTTCTGATAAAGAGCTTTGTTAACTAATTGATACTTCAGACGAACTGAAGCTCATGAAAATACAGTTTTGTCCATAAATTGAATTTCATTGCAACTAAAGATAGATGTGTATTTGAAAGTTTTATCTTCAAGACTGTTTAAATTATTTATTAACTGAGCTTGATTCCTGGGGAGTATGGCTATCATCAGTATTACTTAAATAACTTGAGAGCACTTACTCTCATCACCATTTGCAGCTTATATTCTGAACTAATTAAAAAATGTAAACTAATTCACTAGTCATCTATTGCACTTACAAAAGCAGAATACTTTTTCTGCACATCACAGTTTGGTTATTCTCTTTGGATTATAGGAGAAGCCTTGTAAAATACTAAGGCATGCATATGATAGCATTCAGTGGCCCCTCACTAATAAGCTTAAGTTAAAAATAAGCCCAGACATCCCCAATAAGTTTTGGGTTTATTTTTTTTTGGAGGAAGAGGTTGTCATACAAGAGTGCTAGGCATTCAAATTTTTTAACGCATGACTGTAATAAAAATATTTTGGCACCTTTAACTATACCCCGTGCTTTTTGTTGTACTTCCAGAAGCATGATTACATGCTAAGACAAGGTGAATGTAGAGATCTATGAAATATCTGTCATAGGCAAGTGCAATAGTTTAACTGCAAACATTTTAATCCTAGAAAAGCCAACAAAAAACCCCATTTCACACACACAAAAAGTATATGGCAACTGTGTAGCATTGTTATTGAATGCTCAATTAGACATCAACAGCTTGCAGTGGCAGTCTCAGAAGGTTACTCAGGAAATGGTGGAAATCACCCATCATCTCTCATTAGCGCTTAATGTGAGATGTTTTTCCAGGCAGTTGCCTGATATTACAAGGGTTATGCAAGCTTGAAGCAGTTCCAAAGTCTATTTGTGCAGGTGGGTGATTAGAGGAAATAAAAAGTTGATAATAGTCATACACAACTCTTGTGGATGGTGCAGAAACAACTAAGCAGACCCCCTGCTGCCACTGGAATGCACTTCACTGGTAATTAATTCCAAACACAATCCTGAAATAGCTGCTGCATCCAAGACTGGGCCAGTTATAGCTTCAGTGCTTTCAACAAGACAGTTGCAGATATATACTTACAATCTTACTCAGAACAATGGTTATTCAGGTCTAAGTGTGTAGGATACAAAACAAATTCAAAAGAGCAAATTCAAACAGTTCAGTCCAACTGTTCTCTCTGTGCACCCATTGCAGCTACCTACTGATTCTGTTATTCAGCATTCCATCTGCTCTTTTGAAATGTCTCGTGTAATGTTCATTCCTTGAAATTCTGAAATACATGATTGTCCTTATCTGTAGTTCCTAGATTTATGCCATATGAAATTCTCATGTAAGAGATGATCTGCTTTGGGTATTTAGTCAAGTTAAAACAATTTTTAAGCTGAATCCTGTACTATAGAAACTTGCCTCAGCCCTCAACTGGGGCTACTATATAAAATGAGCTTTTTTTTTTTTATCTGCCTGACAAAATAGGATATTTTCTAAATTTTTCCTGGATTTCTGTATCAATAGCAGCCCAACTTAATGTTGTGAATCTTTGCAATGGGTCCACCACTTACAGGAGACTGCATTTTAATCACACATTCTATCCAAGAAATCTTGGCAGGCCTGTATCAAATCAGGGCAATTTCTACTATTTTGTGATCTACTTTGCTCAGGTGTGGGTCTTTATTAGTTTCTTCCTACTTCTTGGCTGGGGCTCCTGCCTTCTAGAATCTAGCAGTCTAATTTAACCCACAGTGAATGAACTGAGCCTAAATAATGCTGTCTCCATACAAAATGTTCAGATGTGTTAAGACTTGCACTGATATCTGTCTATGGGTATGTTTTAATCTAATGGGGTGATTCTCCTTTGCTCTGTCTTAGATAGGTTTGTTTGTGTTTTAATGAACCTCTATAAGCTTTAGGAAGATCACTGTGCCCAAATTCTCTTTACCATAAGGAATAGGATTCAGATGATTCTTCACGTGGGCCTGAGTCTCCCTCTCACTTTTAGAGAAATCTCAGCAACAGTAGGAAAGATTCCCTGAGGCATAATCTCATCAAGTTTCTTGTCTTCTCCTCAGCATGATAATATCAGCATATCCCTGGTAAAACTTCTATATCTCTGATTATCCCTGACATCAGAAAATACTGGTTTAGCCATCGCTCCAGTGTGGTTATAAGTGACAAGTCTTCTTTCATTCCTGTTATGAAGCTTTTTAAAGCACTTGATGATCATTTCACCATTATAGAAGAGCACTAAAGTCTAGTTCTTAAGGTACCATCTGTGATGGGCTCTACATTGACTGGCTCAGAAGTGAACAGGTTAATGAAGCTAGTCCTTCTGGTGGCCATGGCCTCTGCAAGCAGATATATGTCAGATCAGTCACTGATGTTGGATCCTTCAGAAATAGTACTATTTCCATACTGTCTCCTATAGTACTCTTCCAAGATTTCAATTGTGGTCATGACTGACTTCTGTCTGAGAAAGAAAATTAGCATAGCAATGCTAATTTTCTGAGCTTTGTGCCTCCATATAACACAATTCATGTTAAGAGAACATATAACATCTACAGACAAAGGCATTCCAACACTTTTTTTTTTTTATAAAGACAGATCCAAACCAATAGAAATTGCTAGACTAGGTAAATGTTTCTATAGTAGTTTTCTAATAGTCTAGCAAATTGAGTCTGCTATAATTGATCAAACTTATGTCTGTATTGATACCACACTAAAGAGCATTTTGATCCCAGACAACAATAAGCTGTCTGTAGCTTTATTCACGTTTTTGCACTATCCTGATGCTGGGGTGTCCCAGCACAAATGCAGAGTTTTGGCCTACCTTCAAGTACTTTAAAACATAGCATGAAATCTTCCACAATGAACAGAGCTTGAGAAATAAAAGAAAGTTATTTGCTAGTAATAGGCTGCCTTTGAAGGTTTTATATATATATATATATATATATTTATTTTTTTTTTAATATATATGCAGGTGCATCTATATGTTTATGCATAAGTATATATGTATTCTTTTTCTTTCTTCTGGAATTGTGGTGTACAAATCTGTCCAGGCCCTGAGCTTATAGTATAAAGCTCTACAAGGTCAGAGTGTTAGGCTTTGTGCTTTAAGTATTTTGTTTGTGTCTGATACTGTATTTCAGAGGGTTTAGAGTTTAGTAATGTAATATATATATATACAGACCATTAGATATTTAGCATAGTTCTAGTTCTAGTCCATACTTGTGAAGTTAAATATGCATTTCTTCCATTCTTATAGCAAATTGTAAATCTGAGCATATAATATTTCAGCAACTCCACAAATAATTGGAATGTGGGAATAAAATAGGCTAAGTATATATTTGCATTGTGGTTCAGAGCACTGGATGTGAATTTGAAATAAATTGTTGTTCCTGGGTACTATTCATTGGTTCAGTCACAGGCTGGTTTTGGAGCACATAAAGCAGACTCTGTTTTGATCTGAAGCTCTGTTTCAGGTGGGTACCACAAGTGTAGGGTCCTTCTAGAACCTGTGATGTACATATATGGTGGGGTGTTTGGTGAAATAAATAAGTTACTCTGTAGCACTAAAAACTCAAACCCACATATATTCTAAATGGAATGTCATGAGGATCTACTGCTTTGATCTGATGATCCATTGCCCCTGCACTAAGTTGCAGATATAACTGATGTCATAGCTAATACAGACATAACTGTAGATTTTGAAAAGGACACTAGTGTGTTTCTGTAATGAAAGTGGAAAACTACAGAGTGTGTGTTCCATTGTGAAGATTTATTTCTGAAGTGAAATCAATTATAACTGTATTTCTGGAATATGGGCTGACTTCTGGCTTTTGATATTTTACTTGCTGAGAGGTGGTAGGAAATGTTCTGGTTGTTACACTTGGTATCTGCCTGATAATATTGTGGCATTATATACATAGAGTGCCTTTTCCTTGAATACATTATGAGAAAAATTATCTTAGAAAAGTTCCAGTGAGTAGCTTGTCTTCACCTGGACAATGGGATGAAAATTTTGATAAAACACTTGTTGAGCTGTGGTGATATGGTCTATTACTATCCAAAAGGGCATTTTTCTCTGTATGCAGTGTACCATATAACAGATGAACACCCACTGACTACTGATGTCACACAGTGCAGTAAGAGGCTAAGTTCTCAGTGGATAATTTTTTTATGTTTTCAGTTAAACAGTTAACATTTTAATGTCACACAAAAAAATCAAACATCTTAGTAGAAGAGAGCAGTAAAAGAACATAATATTTTTTGTTCTTGCAATATGCTAAAAGACAATATTCACTTTCATTTTGCTCTCTCCAGATTTAAATCTGAGTGTTCCTTAAAACTGTAAAGGAGTCACCTTATTTGTGAATAGGAGCTCCTGGCACTCCACTCTTCTGTTGACTTCCTGTTATCCTGTACACTTCAGAAAAAAAAATAAAATCTTACCATGGTAAGAGAAATAAAGTAATTTTTCATAATGACCCTTTGGAAACAATGGTTACAGTTTTTAAGAGTGTGAGTTGGGACTCATCCCTCAAAGTTTTAGTATCTTGGATTCATTTGCCCATGAAGAGCTGTCTACTGACATTTGAAATGCTTTTGGGTGTCCCTAGCTGATGCCTTAGAAAGGCAGTGAAATTCCATAATTCCTGCAAGCATCTTGCAGATGCCTTGGATTTCCTTGGATCACTGAGATGGTGTTAGTTACAATGCTTTGGCAGTTGATTTTTGCCCTATTTGTCTGCAATATAAGTGTTTGAGCTATCTATCTAGACTTTGTTTTAAGCTAATGCACACATTAATATAAACACAGAAGCTTACAGCTTCCTCTGACCTAGCATTTGTTCATGATAATATATCTAAATATAGAATATATTCTAAATTCTAATAGTGTTTGAATGGGTTTTCATTGACTTAAAGAGTTTAGCATGCTCACTGAAATGTAGCTGTATTTAGAGAATTGTGGAATCGTAGAACACCTTGGGTTGGAAGGGACCTCTGAAGGTCATCTAGTCCAACCCCTCTGTAGTGATCAGGGACATCCTCAACTAGATCAGGTTGCCAGAGCCTCATCAAGCCTGACCTTGAATGCCCCCAGACATGGGGCTTCCTCCACCTCCTCTGTGGGCAACATGTTCCAGTATTCCACAACCCTCACAGTAAAGAACTTCCTAATATACAATCTAAATCTACCCTTCTCCAGTTTAAAACCACTTCCCCTCATCCTATCAAAACCCACTTTACAACTCTGAAGATCAGTTTCTGAATTGTGCAAGGCTGAGAACTAACTAATGCCATTTCTTTGGATAGCAATTTAATCAGTAGCATATTAATGCTAAAGTTTAACTGTAGGTCCCGTAATTTAGTTAAAAAATTCAGTCGTACTAGTCAGATATAGATAACACATTACATAATGTCATTTTTATTTAACTAAAAACTATTTTTTATACTGAAAGACTGTGCTGTGAATGAATCACTGAGTACTTACAATGTCAGTGATAGCAGACCTAACATTATTTTCCTATGAAAGGATTTATGATGTTAATTCTTATATAATATTTTTTTGTGGTAGACATAAGGTTAGTGTACCTTCATAGATAAACATTTTTATGAACAAGATAACTATGCTTAAATTAATGAGGCTTCAATAATATTGAACTGGATAATAGATAATAAAATGAACACTATGCACAAAAAGAATCTTTTTTTATTATTTGCAATTGTATTATATATGACAGTGTGGTGAAAGATTTTGTGACATGTTTGTCCTCCTGCTTCCTTCCTCTCTTAATGATCTCATAAAAAGGTGCTGTAAAAAAAGAAACATTTATCATATGAAATACCTTACAATTATTAATTTCATAAATTAAAAAATCAGTTCTTATATAATGTTACTCAATTTATTTCTATCAGTTTCCTGTAAGAATATATAAAATTACTATTACTGAAATATGGAATAACTGGAATAGACTAGTAAAATGTTATTCTGGATGTCTGGATTGGATGGAGTTAATTCAAAACTAATAGGTTATAGTGTAACCTAATCAAACCACCTCTCTATAATCAAAGCGTGTAGCTCTAATTTAAATAATGCTAGTGTGGCTTAAGAATATTTTTTTTAAATGCTGCTAGAAACAACTTGACCATCAGCTTCCAAGCAATGATGTCATCATTTGTAAGTACAGTCTTTTGATGCACAAGAAGACTAATATGCACAAGCAAGTCATACACAGTGCTAGTGTGACAATTGCTGTAAAGACAGAGTCTGCTTCTACTGTAAATGTTTCAAAAATTGGGAAAAGTAACAAATGGAATTTTAAGAGGCATTAAGATTTGGAAATTAAGATGAAGATATGGAAACCTGTCTGATCCTGTGAGAAATTTAAGAATCACCATCTTTTTTTCATATGTCCATGAGCTGCTTAGTGTTAAGTGTGATCACAATGGAACTTTAACTTATTCTGTCCATTAAAACCTGGTATGTTGAGCCAAGCAATCAACCAACCAACAAAGCAAATTAGTAAAATTTTATACTATGTGAATCTGCATAGCTATTTCTATAGCCCACACTAGGTGGGCCCAGTTAATCAAAAACATGATTGTATGTAACCTTTAAAAAAAAATATTTTGGTTATTCTAGACACAGAAAACATAGTATAGTATATTTCCATTATCCTATTCTGTTTTCTTTGCCTTGAAACAAAGCAATTGGAGTATGGAAAGTCCTCAGTAATCATGTTGAAAAACTAGAATAAGCTCCAATTACATAATCTCTGTGACAGTTTCTCATGTATGATGAAGACAGGAAGGAATATTGCTAGACCATGCTGTATTTCAGTAATGTTTAGCTGCTGGATGATCCCCGGAGCCTCATGTTATCTGACTTGTACAGAAACATCTCATAGCATATTGCAACTTGAGCCAGGAACTAGAAGAGAATGACAGCCATAAATACCTCCCTGTTGGCCCCATCTATAGCACCTATCAGAAACTCAGCATGAGCGCTAATCTTTCCTAGGTAAATTTTGTAGGTTCTCAGGTTTCCAAGTTCTTTTTGCCATTAAATGTTCCACTGAAACTTACAGTATTACCATTATGATTTATGTTTGCTTTAGTTTTATTACCAGAAAAAGAGAACAGAAAATGTAAACATAGTCATTATATAATTTAATTAAAAAAAAAATCAAATATATTCTTAATGAATCTATAAGTACTGTATACATAAATAGAGAAGTCGCCCAAATTGGTTGCAGGAACTAATTTGATGGTGATATTCTCTCTCTGATAGAGCAGACCCAGGTAGCAAATCATTATTGGCTGCCTAATGGGAAGATCCCACTGTGAAAATAAACAGCTGTCCACAATGAAGGAACTGTTTACAAGAAACCATTACATGTCAGACACCTTATTCCTTTAAGAAAGGAGTGAAAACATAAACTACTGAGCAGCTGGATTTTTTTTCTGGGATGTTTATTTCAAAGAAAAATACTTGTGGGTTTTGTTTGGTTTGGGTTTTTGGGGGGTTATTTTTGTTTGTTTGTTTGTTTTGGCAAAGCTTTATTTTCACATTCTAAAAACATGAAAATTTTTGCATTACCACTTCATTTGATTTGAAAATAAAAAGACCCTAACTGCTTTGTTTTGAGATTGCTGTGTGTTCCTGAATTGGTTATAGTTGTATGAAGACGCTACCTAGTAGAGCATAGAACGGCCCTGTCTCCCATCATGAATATCTTCCAATAAATTTTCATTCCAAGAATGTCATTCCCAGTCACTTTGATGCTTCTTAGGTGACACTGTATCTAGGGGCAAAACTTAGTCTTGAGTGATTTACCATTGAACACGATCAACAAGAAGTCTTTCCTATGGAAAGACCAAAACCTTGCTCATATAACAACTCCTCTGTTACCACCTTCTGCATGTCTAAAGTGTGAGTAGACTAAGCTTGATATCAGCAAGGCCTTGTAAGAGCATGAAATGTTGGGCAGTAAACTGTACTAGCACCAATCTTTATTTTTATCTATCTGTCCTTTGAGTTATTAATCTTTGAGATACATCTGCATCCGCAAGACTTCCTGATTTCACTTGCAAGGCTTTCCTGTGCTAAACAGCTAACAGGCAGCTGTGCTTAAGCCCGGCCACACAGGCTTCACAGCAAACCAGCAGTGACAGAAATAGAGACTGCTGAAGTACCAGGGAGTTTGTGTTCTTTATAGGTTTAGCTGTTTGTTGGAGGCAATTTCTCTGTTTCTAACACCCATTTATGAAGTTCACTATCTACACTTAGCTAAGACTTGTGCAGAGCATTTCTTGCTCTAGATGTTATTTCTTAGTTTCCTAGATTGTATCTGTATTACCATATGTCTCTTTCCAAAGAGTATGACAAGGCCTTGGTGGGGTATCTTGTCAAATCCCTGTCCCTCCTTTGATGAGCTAGGCTTTCAAATCATGGGATACTCATTCACATGCTGCATGTGAATAGTTTTATGGTTAGATACTAGGTCGGACAGGAAGGCGTAAGAGAGACTTAAGGCTTTCTGGAAAACCATCTAAGTTCTTCTGTGTCAAGGATGTTATGGAGATTCACTTTAGAATCCTTTCGAAGGCTGTGTAAAAAAATTACTTTGATTCATCACATTAAGACACATCTGTTACTTTCTGAATCAAATTAATTCATATCCAAGTTTTTTGTGCACACTTGTAATGATTCAGGAAGAGCCCTTCTGTTTGTTAAGACTGTATACCTAAAGGACTGGCAGTTTTGATGAAATACTTTTCAAAAAAAGTTGGAATTGTCTGTTTCTGTGACAAGGCAGGTTCACTCTGTCAGACAGCAGGTAACATCTGTTATCTCTGGTTATACAGGTTGTCTGTGTTTTGGATGTCTGCCAAACTGCTACATGAAAATTCATTTGCAGTTTCATTAAGTGTAACAGTATTGCTGAAACATCCCAACCTGATATTTGCTTCAGAACAGTTTGGCGGACTCTATTTCAATAGAAACTTTAAGACCTCATTCAGCTATGTGGTGTTTCTGCAAGGAGTATTTCTTAGAATCATCCATACTATTAAAGTATCTTTAAGCTGGAAAGGCCACAAAGTTTACATTCTTGCAACTAGTCCTCTTTATCCTATGTTAGCTACAAGAATGTAACAGGATATTTCCTTCCTTTTGATATCTCTGTTACACTTCCAAGCATTATTTTAGGTCAGAAGGACTGAGAAGGAGAAGCTTCTGTCATTACTTTCACGGAGGCATGTGTGACTTCTGCAGATAGAGGATCTTGTGTGTGTTCTGCAGAAGTTGATTAGACAAAAACTCTCCAGCTTACAGCAATGGAGCTGCTTTTGTTTATTTGGAGTCTGGGTTTTTCTGGAGTGGATTTGAGCACAGAGTGCAAGCACATATTGGAGATCTACCTCAATTACAAATAAATGGACTTTCTTCTGTGAACTTTGCAGTCTGTCAGTTGAAGCCCACAAACATGGCATTTGAATGTAATCAATGTCTTAATATGGAGCTGCAGGTGTTATAGCATGTTTAGGAACATGTAGCACTTTTGTTACAAAGAAAGAAAGGCACACTATAAATTCACAGACACTGTAAAGACTGCCATAACCATGCACAGACAATGGCATTTTCCCTAGAATCTGGACTAAAGCGTATCTTCACTAATATAATTCTAAAGGCATGAAGTAGTGTGGAGCTTTTGGCCTCCTGCTAAGTCATTTGGGTGTTTGGTTACCATCACAGCTGGAAAGCTATGCCTTATTTCATAGTTCTCTTTATCCTTTCACCTGATTTTCATTAATGTTACTTTACATTGTTCAAACAGAATTAAGAATATTTAGAGAAGGTAAGAATGAGATTTTAAATCCCTTTAATGGTCCTTCACAGTGCCATGGAATGGCAACAGCATCACAAAATACGTTTGAACAGCAGTTTCCCATGTGCCTGCAGGTATGTAGACCTTTTTAAGCCAGCTGTAGATTATCTTGCTGAGGTACTGCTAGCAAGATAGCCTCTGCAGTGCAGAATTCTATGGAGAATGCAAATTTCATCTGAGAAGCTGAGCATGTTTTTGTGTAATTAATCCTTGCTGATCAGTTGTGTTGCTCACAGTGTCCAGGGAAGTTGTCACTGATGGCTATTAGCATGCTCAAAGTCAAGTACTTTTATATAACTTGTTGAACAGTCATAGCTGTTAGGATTTTCCATGATGAGATATGAGTTGCATGATAAAGCTCCCTTTGAAGTCACTGCTGTTATAGTGATAGTACTTGGAATCACAACCAGTAATTCAGAGCAATGAAAGCATTTGGTTTGTGCCTCGTTTTCCTTATGCATTAAGAGAGTGCTGTATCCTGCCTCAACATAGAATGAATGTATGAGCTGAAAAAATAAGTGTAGATATGCAATATATATTTCTTACTGAAGACATCAGAGGTTTTGTAAGTTCAAATAGTGTTCTGAGTAGCATTCTGTTTTCAAAATATTTTTTTTTATTTTAACGTATATGAAGTATTTGTAAGTTCACATAAATGCTATTTCTGTTCACAGATAATGCACCTCAGGTAGCAATTACTACACCAGGATGTGGTAACCGTAGAAACAGCTCTACAGGCCCAACACCTGACTGCTCTCCTCCATCACCAGACACTGCACTTAAAAACATAGTGAAAGTTATACGTCCTCAGGTAGGTGATCACCATAAGCATCCTCTCATCAGTTGTGTTTTTCATTTTAAAAGCAGGCTATGATGCATGTATTCTAGTAGGATATTATCACTTTACACATATGAAGAGGTCAAAGATAGATAAACAGGATACAAAAAATCTTTTATACTTAGGAAGCAGTCTTGATATCAGGAGAAGATAGACTATTTTATGAATGAGCCCAGTAAAGTACAGAGAGATATCAGTTCATTTTTCTTATAGTACTAATGGTAAGTGACGCCTTTATGTAGTATTTTGTAACTTTATGTACTATTAGTTTTCTTCTAAGTTTATGTTCTGGTTTTATCAGTATTAATTCCCTGTTACTTTTTCAGGCTTCCTCTCTACTTTCTATATCTCCATTTACATGCTCCCATAATGTTTCATGCCTTCATGCCTTCTTGTCATTCAGAATTTCTTCTCAACTTGCATCCCTCCTAAGTATCAGTAGTGTTTGGTAAACAAGCTGCTCAATGCATGGAAAACTTGAGTGTTGCTAGTAATTCTTTAAGGAGGACAGCCTTTTAAAATAAAATATTTGAAATAAATAAATCTTAGAACTTGATTCAGTAGTATAGAGGTAATCAGCATAGAGGATTTTATTTTATAGCATAGGTCAGAAGAAACCTCAGGAGATGAGCTAGTTTCCCACTTAAAAAGGCATGACAGTAGGTGTGCTAAAGCTAGCACAATATGATAGGAAGCCATTGGTTTCCTGTGGCTGACATTGTCAGTGCACAATAATTCTAATGATTGGCTGGTGCAGAATATCCCTCTGATGCTACAATAGTTTGGGTTCCCCATCCTGGTTTAAATCTAGATTGCAAGGGGTCTAAATAACAGCTTCTTTTCTCTTTTTATAGACGTTTTGCATTTTGCTTGTTCCTATAATCTCTCTGTCCCTCCCACCCTACATCAGTATAGTACTGAAATGCCTTCTTCCCTCTAAGCTGTTTTTTATAGTAGGCGGCAAGCAAACAGAAAGGTATTTGGTTATTGTTGGAACAAGCTGTTGTGTGATAGTGTGATAGAAAATAGCATTTTAAAAGCTGTTTCCATCATGATACTGCCAACAGATGGACCCAGAGCACTGAATGGTGATATTCTCCTGCTAGTTAACTCTGAATGGATTCAGCGGATTCTGGGGAGCCATTTTCAAATTTAAATCATACCACTCCCCGACTCCCAGTATTTTCATTGTTCTGCAGAACAAAAGCGAGCTGTGGGATGTATATGGTCAGAAGTTTACTAAATTTGCTGAAATGATTCTCATGTGGCCCTACATGTGGCCCTACATGTGGCATACTTCCTATGCAGAAAACAACAGTAGAAAGGCAAGTGTAGGCTGGTGTTTAATGTATGTTGTGAAACTATGTGTTAGTACACAAGTTGAATACACTATAACATTCAGATTCTATTATACTTTTCCTTTTCCCTTGTGTTTTATGCACTTCCCTTCAGTATTCTTCCTTTTCTTTGTTTTTGTTGCCTACCTGATCACCACCTCCCATAATCTCAACCCAAGAACTGAGACAAAGGAGTTGTAGGTATTTGCAATGCAATGTTTGCAAAACATTAGTGTTACTTCTGCTTGCATATTTAATTCCTTTATTCCATGCCTGCTGCATTCAATTACACAGCAAGCTCTTCAATGGTTAATACAATGGGATTCTATTGTTGACTGATCTCTCACCACTCATTTAAAACTAATGAATAGTGTTACACAATGCATGCAAAACAATTAATTTTCTGTTGTCTGTATTTCTAGCAAAATAAACTGATTTTAAACAGATCTAAAACAGAGATCATGGAAATTTCCAAGACTGCTATTACTTCTTTCTCCTTTTCATATGTCTTGTGCGTTCAGCACAGGAAGGAGCCAGTGAAGGCCAAAATGGGAACTCTTCAGCAGCTAGTTTTGCACTAGGCAGGGTTTGGTAGCTTGAATGGAACTGCCAGTGAAGTCTGGCTTTTACACTCATACTGTTATTTTCATTTATAGCTGTACTTATTTGTCTTGGAGGATTGTGCAGTGTTTACCCAAAATGAGGAGAAACACTGTATTTCTATGGAAGCAGCATCATAGGGGACTAAAGATTCCTTCCTCCCACCAGTCTGGTGAGGGCAGGTAGTGGCAGTGTGAAAAAGTAGAAACCTGGTGAGCTGAGTTTGAAGGAGGAGGTGTGGATCATTCTGCATCCTGTTTTCTTTGGCTTTTTTTTTTTTCTAAGACTGCGTGCCAGCTCACATGATGGCACTTGGTGGTATGAAGGTAAGGTTTAGCACAGCACAGTGGCCTCTCCTTTCTCCTGTTCCAGATGCTTGTGTACCAAATGATGTACCCTGTCAGCTACACCTGTGCACTGCCAGCCCATGGGATGACAGTACCACAGCTGAGAAGGGTGAGACAGGAACAACCTCGTACACCAAGTGTGAATCCTAAGGGGTCTGGGCCATGGACAGCTAAGGGATTCCTTAGGGTACACTCAAAACTTGCTTTGTTTTTTTTCCTTTTAGATGTCTCTTAGCCTGGCCCTAAATTATTCTCCTTCGAGTACTAAAAACATGCCATCACAAAACCTGGCTAAGGATTTTTATTTCCCTACTACCTTTCACTCGCTTTACTGGAAATTTATCCTTCAATTAATTATTATGAACTTTGAAGTGAAAAACCTGCAGTTTGTTGTTACCCTACCACTCATCCCTTATAAGATCCTATTGTTATCTAAAATCTATCTAGAACTCTCTTTGGATAGGTCTCAAATATTCAGTGTACTATTACTAGAGCTGAAGCTTATTTTAACTGAAGTGGTGTATCTGACTGGCACAGTGCAGCACTCTGGAGAGGTACTAATGCAGATGTCAGAAGCAGTGTTAGAGTCAGTGCCACAGTGCCACTCACAGTGTCACTCTTCTGCTTTGAGTTCCGGAACTAGCACGCATAGCAGTAATTTATCTGTGCAATTTAACTCTAGCTTGTACCTGTGATCAAGCACTTTACAAATGCATTTCTTGTTTTCAAATTTTCACAGTTAGTCTCTGAAAAACAGGGTTTGTTGAAAAGTTACATATATGCAGATAAGAAATGAACAGAATGTAGTTCAGGGTTTGAATCACTTGATCATTTTTTTCCATATAGTCCAGGCAAGTCTTAGTAAGTTTTTAACATATGAATTGCTTATTAAGGAAGACTTTGAGAAAGTAACACAGTTTCAAGTTAAAGACATATGCCTCAGTGAAGTATAGTAACAGCCCATGGGAGAAAAAATGAGATGTGGTAGGAGACCAGAAGGTTAATGAGGTGACTGAAGACCTCTGAAATTTTAGGTTCTCTTTAAAGTTTTAATTTAATTACATTAGTGCGTATAGTAAAATATAACTTCGCTTATCAGACCAGAATTTTAGAAAGTTATAGAAAACCTGAGCTTGTTCTACCAAAATTCCTGTAGTTCTTAGTCTGGATGAATCCTGAACAAAATTGGGTTGCATGTGATGCTTCATGTATTTTATTTTGTTTTTATTAATTGGCCACTCACTTTAATAGGACTCTTCTTATTTATTTGTTCAGTTCCATTTGAACAAATAAATTATGTACAGAGAGGGAGAAGGTATCTTTTTTTTTTTTTTTTTTTTTTTTCCCTAAGATACCATGTCATTTGCAGTGCTATTCACTTGTGGGTCATTGGCTAATCCTCTTAAAATTGAGTACGGAATTCTCACCTTTTAAATTATTTATTAAATATAATCTAACATTTGCATATTCTCTGCTGGTCTTTCTAAAATATGTTTCAAATAGCATACTGTAGCTGCAGTTTTTGATGTCTAAGTGTGGATTATTTAAAAGTGACTTGGATTTTACCTACTATGAATTAGTATATGCCTCATTTTATGTGAATACTCCAACACCCTAAGAGTGTTGTTTCAGTGCTATAAAGAGGGCTTCTGGTAGAAATAAAAAGGAACAGAGAATTTCAGTCTTTCTGACAATGAAATTTTATCATCTTGTTCTTGCTGGGTTTATTGCTAAGACCTGCAATAATCTATTCACTAAAATATGGGTTTTTTTCTTGTGGGTTTGGATGGTCTGTCTTTAAATTCATATTTTTTTTTCTTTTTGTCATTTTTAACCTCTATAAAGTTACAATTCCATCTGTGGTTCAGCATTCCTTGCTAAGACATCTATCGATATAATAGAAGATAATGGTTTAAACACTAGAGGACAAAATAAATTGCCTCATTTTTTTTGCAAACAGTAATAGAATCCTACAGGACATCTGTAGCCTCTGATAGACCTATCCCACGTGTTTGAGCTACCAGGTGTGTATAACCTAATGTGCAACTGTTTTATTCATTCACAGTGAAGCTGGCATACCTGTGTAGTTGTAGTTCATCAGGCATAAGAAAAGACAGGGACCATGACATTTCACCCCCTATAGCAGCCTGGACATGAATGTGCGCCCCAGAGTGTCTCTATTTCAGCTAAAAAAATATAATAGTTTACTTTCAAGGAAATGATATCTTATCGTTTTTGCAGTTAAGGTGCAGGAATTACTTTGAAAAACAAACAAACAAAAAAACCCAAAAAATAAAATCATCTTAGATGCAGCTCTGGAAATTCAGAGTTACAAAAAATAAGTTTTCAAAACTAATTGTTCCATAAACAGGATTATTTTCAGGTGGATTGGTGTCACTGTTTCCCCATGGTGAAATAACCCTGGTTCCTGCCCTGTACCAACACCACACTGCAGTACCCTTAGTTCTTCCCAAATGAAACCCATCCTTTGTGTGACCACTTAGCTTGAGCTGGCACATGCCTGTCTCTGCAAACTTCTCCCTCATCATTAGTGTGCCTGGTCTGGAGATTTCACCTGTGTTAAGTAGTGTTTTTGAACTTACCCATACCTATTGAAGGCTGCAAGCACTTGAAGGTAGTTGACAGCAGTTAATGATCTTGCTTCCAGGTATGGATGCATATTTCAGAATATTCTGTCTATATTTTTATTTGTAAAATAATATTTGTATTTTTTGCAAATATACTGCACACACTTTCATATCTTCTTAATCTAGTGATGTTGAGATGAAACAGATAAATAAACCTCCTCAGTAGTCCTCAAAAAAAGGAAAACAAAGTAATGGCATTGAGATGTGGTTAGCAATTCTTCTACGTGTGAGTGAAAATAGGACTAACATTAAGAAATTCTGTTAATCTGAAATATGGACTACAAATTACAAAAAAAAGAAGAGAGTATGAATGGAATTGTCTCACGGGACTAATTCCCCTCCCCCTATATTACCACAGAATTAATGGGTAGAGACATGTAACAGCAGCAGAGGAGGATATTTTAAAAAACCTGTCCTTAGAGCATAATAGATACTCTGTGACTACTTAAAAACAACATTAACCAAAATATTATTAAGGAGATGCATTGTGAAGTATCTTCTTTGACAAGTAACTATAAAACATAACTCTATTCTGATTATTTTAATTAGAGCTGAGATAATATGAAAACATAAACACATCTACCAAACACAAAGTACTAATGAAAACTGCAAACAGTTTATGTGAGTGCATTTAATTATACCAGTTCAACAAGATACTAAAGTACAAGCATAAATTAAAGCAGAACATTCTTTATTTTCAGGAATGTTATGTTTTTAGAATATCACTTCTACATGCCTATGTTTTCTAGGTTGAAGTTGGTTGCTTACCTGCAGTAATTCTCTAGGCTGTATTTCCTGACTCAATATAAACACAAATCATACAGAAACTAGAACATTTTTCATATCTGAACTTGTAAGATACCAAATTGGTTAAATACTACATATAAAGATAGTTCAGATGCTGAAATGGAGTTATGTACATCTACACTAGTAAAATAAATTTTTGAGCTCTGGAAGGTTGTCATCTGTACTGTTCAGTTGTTAACACAGTCCTGAGTATAGTTTTAGTCCTGTATGATTCATTCTCTCCAAAAGTATCCACTACTAGGCCTGATTTAAAATTTCAGTGGGCCAAGGACCATTCCTGGTAGGTAATTCTGCTTTGAAGACCCTGCTCTGAAGGCTAATTCAGTTTAATAGTAGGAGTGTGAACCAATCCATGCCAGTTGCCTTGCCCTAGTACATGTAATGCTTGGAAACACTAACACACTTAAAATCTGGAAAATTAAAGCCTTACCCGGAGAGCTTTCATGGGTATCTCAATGGATTCTGTACATTTTGGTTTGTTTCTGTGTAATACTGGGCAGTTTTGAGCACCTTAGTTATTGAATAATCCATTATCATCATTCGAAAATGAACCCTGTTTTCACACATGCATATTCTCTGTAGCATTCAACGTAAAAACCAGCCATCACTTTGACCCTTCAAAATTTGTAATATACAAATGTAATGATATAAGCAATTTTCATAATCTCTAGGTCAAAATGAGATGTTGCTGACAGCTGAAAGCTCAGCTTTTTTTTTTTTAAAACAAATGGCCTTACATCCATTTCCCAACTGTTTTAGTGAAAATAACAGGTTTTTAATCTTTGAAAGTTAGAAACTTTTTATAGATGAGGAATAAGACATTTCCCTTATTTATCAAATTTATGTCTCGCAGTTTGGAGCTTCTTTCAAGCAATGTATTTCCAGGCTAGGATTTATGGTGTATCTTCAAAATCTGGTCACATCTGTCAAAAAGGGAAACAACTACGAAGGTGTTACAGTTTTTGGTATTCAATATTGCTATACCTCACAATCCACAGGTCCTATACAGTTGCAATTAAAATGAAAGTAGATGCCTAAGAAAATGGGAACTGGGAGAAGATCTGGGTTTTTTTTTTTTCCTTGTTTATTTTCAGTCTCATTTGTCATCTGAGATAAAACCAGAGCTGAAAGATGGAAGGGGGCAGCAAAGCCCCCTGACCTTTAATTACATACTCCTGCAGAGGACTCTTAAAGCATGACATAGTATAACATGCACAGAGGAGAACAGAACCACAGGAACAGAAAGCACTATGGATATATGAGCCACATTGCATGACTTCCTAACCAGAGGCTACAGGAAAGAGCTGTGTGTCTGTGCCTTCCTTGAGTGTGTCACTAACAGTGAAATGATTGAAATATGCTGATGGCCCATGAGATTACTGTAAAGAAGTATGCACTTGCTGCTCATGCAGGATGCAAGAGATGTCTTTCTCTAAATTAAAAATCAGTCAGACAGAAAATTCTGGGACTTTGTTACTATGTTGCCATTAAAAATTAATTTAGAGTTAAAATGCATTATGCTTTTATTAATGAAAAGGATGTAGGATTAAAAAACCACTTATGTTAGGGGGGTTTTTTTGTTTGTTTATTTGGTGTTTTGTTGTTTGTTGTTGGGTTTTTTTGTTTGTTTTTTTTTGTTTTTTTTTTTTCTTCCTAATTCCTGTGATCTTGTAAACTCCCTATCGTGGCTGCTTGGGATGTATTTGTTGCCAGTCACTGTGTAATTTCTGCTTTTAGTGTTTTACAAAATTAAGATATTGAGAAGTAAAAACCAGAATGAGTGCTGAAACTGCCTATATTTTGTTTTTAATTGTAGTCGTAATTTAAGATCAGGTTCTATGAAATGAAAAAAGATACAATTATATTATTAAGAAGACAATATGTCTTCAGCTTGTTTAACATGCTATTTTAAGGCTTGACAGAATAATTGATTCAGGAATCTAGTAATAGTTCAGCGCAGTCTTTCACTTCTAGGTGACATAGATGAATCAAACCCAGGGACTTTGTAATCTCCATTTTTTGCAATTTCAAGGCTATTTGATCATCTTAGTTCAGCTCCTATAAATCAAATGACTCTTGGCAGCATCACTGACTGATTTCTGCAAATCAAAACTGAGGTGCTGGGGACAGGAGTAAGTGAAGAAGCCTGTCCACTCACAGACTGTATTTTACTGAGAAAACTGTGAATGTTATGGGATTATATGTAAGTGTACATGAGCAAAAGAGACAAAGATAGAAACAGATGATATATTGGGCTGTTGAAGCAGAGGACAGACTGAGAAACCGTAAAAGTGATGTGAAAGTTGTATTTGACAGCGTGGACAGAGTTTGAAATTGGATGCACTGAAGTACAACAAGAGGGATGGTGACTGATAAAGTCAACACAAGATAGAACTGTCAGGGAGTTTGTTTGAGAGACTGTGATGACCAAACCACAGAGAAAGCAGAAAAGTATGTTTTGGAAGACAAAGTAGAATGGAAATAAGCTAGGATACTGTGAAGGGTGATTTAGAGTAAAGTAAGTAGTCTTGGAGGAATATGACTGTAGGTAGGAGAAAACTGAGGGGGGGGGGAAGAAAAGAAAATGAGTGTAGAAATGTAGAAAGGTTATGTAATTTTAAGAAAGAAGGAAGCTAGAGAAAGGAAAATTTTTGAAGTAGGTGTGAGTGGATCAGAGAATGAGAAGAATGGAATTGTCTGGGATTTATACAGCTATGTGGCTACACTCATGCTGTGTTATGTATGTGAGGTGAGCTGGTGGGAAAAGGGCTACAGGATCTTACTTTCTCTGGTAAGCCTGTATTATATATGCTAGCTAGAATTTCAGAATGTGGGTTCATTATCGTATATTTTCTGCATGGTATAGCACAACTGAAATGTGTGGTTTCTTCAGGTATAATGCAACTGAAATCACTTTTTACGTTATATAGGGCAGCTGGTATTTGGCAGGATTTGCCAAATGCAGGATTTCTTCAGGCTCATTGGTTCTTGGTGACTTTATGAGCCACAAATCTGTCCCTTGGGAGAGCTCCATACGCTAGTTCAATATCTGTTAAATGGGGCTAATAGCTCTGCCATAGTGCATAGGAGTGTTGTTCAGAATTAATTCTTTACAGAATGTGATGGTGCTATGTACACAAATTCCAAAGGTGTAAGAAGGTGGAGTCACAAGCTTGTATAGGAGAGTACTTCAAAGATGAAGAAACATTTTGATGTTAATTTGTGAATTTCTTCTGCTACGTGTTGTGAGAAATATTTGAATGATGCCTTGCATGCTCATAGTGTTATGTGCAAGTCATGGTAGCATTACAAAAGTTGCATGCAACTTCCAGTCATGGAAGTATTAAGGCCTTGTCATTTTAACAGAAAGGAAATTCAGTATGTGTATTTTGATGCCTTTACTGTTTTGCAGTGTTCAAAGTCGTATCTTTTTGCTGATATATGCTCACTACTGACTTAGCATGAAAATATTCTTCCTATGAGACCTGGTTTTAAATTATTTAAATCTTGTTACAATATTTTAAAAGATTTTTCATTGTTATATATTTGCTTTTGCATTGATGAGAAGATTTCTTCATTGGTGTGATTCGTTATCGTGTTTTAGGATAGCGTAGTGTTTTCTAGGTCATTATTATGACAATTGAAATAATAGTTTATTAATAACTATTTTAAAATAAACAAAATCAGTCATTGAAGAAATTTATGCATAACAAGTAAATTAAATACATGAATGTAATGAATAAAGAAAATCTACTTAAGGACAAATCTGTATGTGTCTAGCATACCTATGGGGATGAAAGTAAACTGTAAGTATGGTACAAGTTCACAAGGGTTATCTGAGTGTGTCCAGACCTTTTGAGTAGTATGAAGAAGACATGTAATGACTGACAAAGCTGGCTTTGGTACGAAGAATGAAATAAGCATCATCTCTTTGGCACAGAGTTTTGTGTTTGTACAATCTCCACAGCTATAAAAACCTTGAGCCCTCACTACGTTTCCTGGACATTATGGTATTCATGTAGTAAATAATCTTAGAATTATTCAGATCTTAAGAGATCTTGGTAAATGTAATTTACAAGTGCCTTTGGAAGATGCAATTCAGGAAACCAAGGTACAAGACTTCAGCAAGGGACTTGTTGATTCCTGGCTTCATATTCTGACAATAAGGCTGGAATTAGACTCTAGATTCTAACAAATTAAGTAAGGTTTCTAGAGTGTGTCTACATGTGATCTATAGGTGGGACTCAATCTGTGACTAAAACACCTATACTTTCATCTCTGTATACAAGAATCTCTATCTAATTTGGATATCTAATCTTCCATTATAGTCAGGAGAGATGTAGGATTCAATTCAGGTGCCTGAAAATAGGCATCTAATGTCATTTGAGGTGCCATATGGATGTTTTTGACATGCACATGGAGGCTGTCAGGTATGATACAAAGCATATATGGGGGAGACCTGGACTCTTCTGAATGGTAGCTGGAAGCCAAGTGTGGTGCTGCAGGGAATCTCCCGTGATGGTAGGTACCTGTGTTAAGGCAAGAGAACCAATGCCAAGGTGACTAGGATGAGGTGATTTTTTATTTTTTTTTTTTCCTCTGAACTTTATTAATTGAATTGATTGGATCTCAACTGACTGTAAAGGGAGTTTCGATACTTAGTATAGATGTAAATAGCTATGCTTTAAATTTAGTTTTCTAAATCTGGAACTGAATCTAATCCTCACTATAGAAAAAAATAAATTCTTTCTACAGTTTTTCTGCAAACTGTACTTTAGAGAAACAGAGGCAGAGGGATGCAGTCAAGACAAATCATTTTACTGCATGTCTCTTAGCATGTACTAATGAATAATTAGAATAATTTAACAACTTAACATTTTACAGGACCCGGCAAAGGTTCAGAAGGCTCCTCTAGTTAGATACAGAAGCTCAGATGCTAGATTCCTGGGTAATTATGTAGAAAAACTATTGGCACATGTTGACAAATGGACATTGTTAATTCTAAACAATATAGCAGAAGTGTTATGTTGTGTAGTACTAGAGGCTGTGTGACGTTCTGTACAGAATCCTTAGATTGGAAACACACATTAAACTGAGATAATGTTTCTCTGAATTAATAATAATCATGTCAATGCCCAAAATAATATAGTAGGTATTTTGTATCACCCAGGTCAGCAGATAGTTGCATGCTATCATGAACAAACAGAAAACATGTTTCTAGCTTCCATAATTATCTTTGAAAATCACTCTAGACTTGCTTTATAACACTAACACATCTCCAGAACAACTCATAGATATTTATTGATAGACACATTTTTAAAATATGTAAAAATTTGTAAACTAAGCTGATCTGTAAAAGAAACTCCAGAACAGTTTGGCTTTTTTTCTGTTTTGTTTCCCCTTATTCCCCATCACCTAAGACTTTGCACATGTTTTTTGTGAAATTGTTTAAAGATATTAGAGCATCTTGGAATAAATACTACACTAAGGTGTAGTGAAACAGCTTAACTTAGTAAAAATTACAGCCTTAATTTAGTAAATGAAAATATGATTTATTAGATGATGCTATTCCAGCTCTGAGAAAGGGGCACATAGTCAAAGCAATGTCTAGAGACCTGACTGAATAAAGGCCAGAGCAGTTGCTTTTGAAGCTGCTTGGGAAAACAGAGCTGGACCATCCTAGCTGCCCTTTTAGGTAGGAACTGTCTCAGTTTAAGAATGACCAGAGATCCCACACACAACATTATTTAAGTGTCACCTTTTTGTTTCAAAAGCTGAAGTCTTGAAAAACCACAAAGACACTGTTTCTTGGGAAAGGGCCAGAAACATGTTTCTGAATGACCAGAGATCTTTTTCAGTTTTAGAAATAATTAGGTCATTGATGAATTTGTTGTCTAGTAAAAGTGTGCCATTTAGGTTTAATTAATACACAAGAATATTTTTTCATCTGATCAGAGTGTTATTCTGGCTCAGGTCCCAGACAATGACTTTCAAGCAGACTCTTTGATGTTGGAGACTGTCCCTGTTTGGTGAACTCTTTCATGAAATTACTAGACCTAGGAGTCATCATTTCAAAGCAGAAGCTGGTTTTAATTATTAAAGTAAATCCCCTCAAAAGACCATAGATAAGTTCCAGATGAATGCCCAAATTTACCCTTTGCAATTTTTCTCAGTTTTAACAGGACACAGTTGATTTGCATGGTGTCCAACAACTTTAACAATCAACATTATACAGACCTAAGTCTATTTAATGTTTTTGTCTGACACTGCAATAAGAAGAGTGAATTTTTAGTGAAAACAGTCTGGTTCTGTATTTTTAACACAAACATTGCAGAACTCATAACCTAAAGATGAAATAGACTACAAATAAAAATGAAAATTACTCCACTGGGGTAGATAGTATTTTAACAGGTAGTTCTAAGTTGTCACGGTTTAGGGTCAGGGCAGCCCCTTAGACCTAACAGATGCTCTCTGTTAACCCCCCTCCCTCCCCAAAGGGAAGAGAAAAGGAATAAGGGAGAGAGACTTGTGAT